>SNQJ01S0021634.1:8251-25184 GCA_010110895.2 Picea sitchensis | reverse complement strand
TATTTTGTGAGCTAGTTGTTTGTATTACCTTTCATGAACAAAAATTACATAAGATATTCTAGAGACTGGTGTGAGGCTGCCATAGAAGGAAACTAGCCCCACCACCAGTTATAAAAGTTCCATAAAATACTGTTGCGACTGCTCCAAGCTGACATAGTTAAATATTTTAGACTGGAATAGACTATTCTAGGCCTATGAATATACCAACAAATATTTCTTTATAATTTGATAGGCCAGACAAAAGATACAAAAGAAAAAAAATAATAGTCCATGATAAATTACTTGTTGGTAGAGTTGTAGGAGAAGGCATGCATGGACAATTCCGACCACTTGGGGGCCATTATTTCCTGGAGAAATTCCTCTTCATTGCGTCGTTATGCAAGGTTCTTCAAACATGAATCCAAAATCCATTCTAGGTGTTTTTCCATCATCTCTTGGCAAAATGTCTACTCGTCATTATCTCGACACAACTCCATGATGACTTATCTCAGAGTATCAATGAAAACTGAGTGAGGAGGCGGAAAAGGAATAGATCTAGAGGTTGCTTATGGGTTGGGGATATGGGTGGTAGTGGCGGAAGTGGTCATAAGAGTGGAGGCAAGCTTGCAATCTTTGGCTTCGATTGGAGGGGAGGAGGAGCGATTAGTCATTCGGGAGTGGCAAGGACAAACACAACAAAAAAAAGGTCAAAAACGAGTGTAGGGGGTTCGACCATTTGGACCAGAGAGAGAGCCATCTCGAAGTGATCTAGCACTCTCTCTGGGAATGAGTAAGAACCAGTAGAGACGAAGGTTAAGGATGACAGAGGTGAAGGGGACCCTCGCGACTATGAAGAGAAACCTGTAGAAAGGTAAGAGCGGTGAGTGGAGGTAGAAAAACTAGAGAACATACAGAGTTTGATGAATAAAAAGGTAAGGTGTCTTCCTGGTGAATATGATGGTCTTAAGACATGGAAGGATCTGGAGATCCATTAATTTCACATGAGTGACAATCATGGTGGAGGCCCATTGAAGGGACGATCGCTAGAGGGGGCAAGTCAGGAATAAATGAATGTCTCCAGGGCACCAAACGAGAAGATAGGGGAAGGGTCATTTGTTGTGGATTGCTCGTGACATAGCATCTAGGTGTCACCCCATCTGGGGTTAATGATGATAGTTCTCGTCCATTGAGACCAAATTTAATTAATATAAATACTTATAAAGTTGTCAGTTGGATATCACTTCAATTTAACTTTAATTTAACTTAAAGTTGTTGTGTGATATAGTGTAAATGAATCTTATTCTTATAAGTGAACCTATATATAATAACTACTCTTAATAATAATTTATTAAGAAAACAAAATCAAAGATTAAACTTTAGAGTGGTAGCATGAAGAAGGTTCGAATTTCACAAGGAAAAATCATTTTGAATTAAATGAAATATAAAAATATTATTTAATAATAGTTATAGTCATAGTCATAATTATAATAATAATAGATGATAAATTATTAAGAATATTTGTTTGTCACTATATTCATTCAGGGTGTAGTTTCCGAGACTTTTTTAAGTGAAATTTAATTTTACTTGTGGTCATGTTCAAAATAAATGTCATTTACAAAGATGTATCAAAGTGATAAAATAATTATTTTAGATAAATATCTTTATAGTCTTGGTCCTATAACAATATGGAAACATCGATCCTTCATATTATTAATCCCATCTATAATAATGCCCCATCATTAACCCTATCTACAATAAATGACTCACTTTGTAAAGACACAACACATCTATGAAATCACTTTTTTGGAAAAACATGTTAGAACTATAAAACCATCCTTTCTATTAATAAATCCCCCATCCTTGGCTCCATAGGCAATAAACACCTCCATTGGGAGCCCATCTAATATAAAAGACACCCCTTGTGAATATGCTTGAGAGCTATGAAATCCTACTATAAAAGACTTGTGAATATGCTTGAAAACTATGAAGTCCTTCCCTTTGGGGAGAAATGCTAAAATCATGAAATAGTTTCTTCTCCTAAGAAACCCTCCATAGGTAATAAACACCTCCATTGGGAGCCCATCTAATATAAAAGACACCCCTTGTGAATATGCTTGAGAGCTATGAAATCCTACTATAAAAGACTTGTGAATATGCTTGAAAACTATGAAATCCTTCCCTTTGGGGAGAAATGCTAAAATCATGAAATAGTTTCTTCTCCTAAGACACCCACCATCCTTATCATTACAGGACTCCCTTGCACAAATGTATAATCCACAAAAGCATAATTTTCCACTTGAAAAAAGTAAATATTAATGGTGCAATGATAACACTTAGACTATAAGCTAAGTCTAAATTTGTATATAGCAAATAAATCTAGCTTTTGGAATGTTTTTTAATTCTATTTACTTTCATGGAAATTTTCAAATTTAAAGTGTTGAAATTCTTATTTTAATGAAAAAGGACTTTAACAAATTCATTTGTAATATGAAAATCAATTAAACTTCAAAATTTCACTATCAAAATTGTGATTTTTTTATGGTTGATTTCCTTGTCTACGATACTTCATTTTCACCAAAACAAATACATATACATGTCTATAATGATATTTTTAAATTTATTGAAAAAATCAAAATTTAAAACAATGAAATATACATTAATAATAAGGTTTTAAAAAAAAAAAATATTTTTTTATTAAAAATTTAAAACAATGAATTTTGAAAAATTAACATCGCGTCCAAAATATTATTAAAAACATAGGTTGTTCCTCTTTAAAAGGATATGGAAACATCATTAACAACGCACTTAGTACTTTGGTGACTAAAGTCAGGGAAATTATGGGTACTTGGGTCATGTTTCTTGAGTTCTCTGATGACTCTTTTTCCTGGAAAATTGATTTGTGATGCTCAGGATCATGATTTTGTATTATTTTTAATTAGGAAGATAGTTGGTCTATGACTAAGGATTGGTATGTTACAATTTCAAACATACTTTTGAACAAAAATAACAAATCTATTTTTAAATAAATTTATTATATAAGTAAATATTAACATAATATATGAATTTATTAAATATTAAATTTTATAGAAAACAAAATAATTTATATATAATTTTAAACATTAAAATTAAAATTTGTAATTCTACTCTATATTATTAATATTTAAATTATTACATTGTGTTTTTCATAACAAAGTCAAGAAAACATGAAATATCATGCATAGTATTTTTATGGAATCATGAATAAGAGATTAAAACAGTTAAAGATTACTCATTTATGATTTCAGTCTGCCCATTAACCTGGTTATATTGTTGACTTACCACATGTCTTCTTTCCACCTGGCTTCCTATCCATCTGGTAGTTTTTCCTTACCTTTCCCTGTCCAGTTGCTCAAGTATTCCTCGGTACCAATGGAAAATAGTTCAGCGAGATGAGCCAGATGACCAGCTCCATTATATATAATTGATTAGGTAATATTCTACCCAACTCCACTCGATATGTTTTGTGTGGCTTCACACAACTTATAAACACTAAACATATATTTTTCCCACAATTTTGATGAGATCGATTATATTTTGAAATTTATAAATGGGCATGGTTCCTCCTAGTTGTCTCGCTAATATTTCAATTCTAAATAGAAAATCTACATGATGAACATACTTCACCTCTATTTCTTTATATATTATATGGCCATCAGACTTCTGCCTTACTCTTTGGGAGTTATTCCATATTCTTAATTTTTACTTTTCACAATATACATTAGATGTTCCATTTCAAAATCAAGATAATATGCTAAGTATAGTTATGTATTGTAGTACAACTATAATGAATAAAGTAGTTGGCCTATGTCCATAGTTTATGTAATGAAATCTTTGAATGGAATGAATCGATCCCTCGAGAGAAAACAAAACCAATAATTCCATCTCTGTAATTTTTACCTTTTCACTTAATATATTTGATGTTTCATTTCAAAATCTAGATACTGAGTGAAGTTATATAATGTAATACTATAACGCCCCTCCTGTTCGTCATGACAACAAACCTCTCATAACAAGTGCTATATAATTTTTTGTGTGTGTGTGCATGTGTACAAGAGTAATAAGGACATCATACTCTGTGTCGCAACACGACGACGAATCATGGCGCATGCAACTGTGACAACAACATAAATATCTAAGATGCACATCAAGCAATCTGCGAGCAATGAACGACAATCAATCGACAATAAATAAGACTGACTACCCATCCGTCCTACCCTGCAATCATTAGGACCTCCAAGACACATAAGCAACGCTCAAGCCCAGGTTCCCATCGATTTTGACCATTTAACGTCTCAGGGTTGGAGACTGTTCTGAGGAACAAGGAGGCGTCTACATCCCGCCCGACACAAGTAGACCAAGCCTACTAAGCTAATGACAATGACATAACCATCAAGATCAAAATCAACTAGGTTATCTACATTAAGGCAAAAAGCAATGGTGAATCATTATTAACTCATTAATTTACTCACTACTATTACAGTATTGCTTGGGAAGTGTACCTTCATTCTAATTTCACGACAATGACAATTAATATAAGGCAAGTAAGGCAATTAACACAGTCTATTCCAACCTCCATTACGAGAAGAACTTCACATGTCTAAAGTGCATAATGACATCAAGGTAAAATCTAATTTAGTCTTAAAACCAACCCATTTGCGCAATTTTAATCTTACAAGTGTCATCATCGTACCATCTAAATGAACTTTCCATAAAATATTAATGTTTGCTATGAGTATTTTGTTTTAAGGTCGATATCTAATAATCATGTAGATATATATAACAATGTCCCAAGAAGATATTATGTACATCTTAACAATCTTTACCCAAAATTCTCATCTAATAATCATGTAGACATATATAACAATGTCCCAAGAAGAGATTATGTACATCTTAACAATCTTTACCCAAAATTCTCATCAAATAGTCATGTAGATATATATAACAATGTCCCATGAAGAGATTATGTATATCTTAACAATCTTTACCCAAAATTCTCATCCCACTAATAATAATAAAGAAAACCCTTCATGACTCTAAATATACTAATCATTTAAAAACTTAACCATTTCATAACCATATAAAAATATCTAACTAAAATTCTGTAATATTCATATCATCATCCATTCTGAATAATAAATAAAATCTACACTATGATAGATCATGTGCATTTCGATACCCTGCATAACATGATAGAATAAGTAAAGGATAAAGTAAAGGATATTATTAATTAAATAAAAACGAAGAATTTGGGCGTTATTGATTAATAAAAAGAGGACCCAATTACTTTTTGGTGCTGGTAAATCTCACCGGTTGTACACTACACGCTTGTTGTCCGGAGTTACTAAAAGACGCAGGCTAAGTAAAGCGCCCACGGGATAAGTGCTGACAAAGAATAAGAGATGACAAATGGATGACTCAAAAAGGTAAAACGCCATTCAGAAAGTGCTGACTACAGGAATAAGTACTGACGATAGAGTAGGTAATGCAGGCAAAAAAAAGGGGGGTGATTGACAAGAGAAAAGGAAATAGTGAATACCCAGTCATAACTGCCAGCCTAAGCGAACGCAGGCTTCCAGGGAGTGGACCCTCCTTTCCTGAGTCGTGCATCTAGCGGGGAAATCATCCAAGACAAAATTAAATGTTTGACAATGCATGTTTGACACACCAGTAAGGAAAACGCTAATCTAGTCATGAAGGACGCTACCTAAATATATCGTTGCCTGGGAAATTGCGGGTGGATCTCGGAGGAGGTATTATTCAGCCTTTAAAACTCTCTTCACTAATGACATAATAAAGTTGTCATTACAGGCACGATTCTGCTAGGGAACTATACAACCGATACAAAAACACGACTTGCAGAGGTGAGGCACAAACAACCAATTGATACGGTTCACCGAGGGAGGGTGTAACAACATGCAGAGATGTGATTTTAAACAATTGCAGAGGCGAATTTATTAAATTTTAAAATTGTTTGCAGGGGTGACAGTATAAGATGCGATCAACAAAGAAACAACCAAGTTTGAACACAACAATTCCCTTGAATTAATAACGCGAGGGCTCTACGATTTATTCTTTTTAAAGGCTGAAACTATAGGTATAAAAACAAAGGGTTGGAACAGAAACTCTGTGTTCTAAATCTATTTATCATACTCTTTGATTAATAGTGGAAGGGTAGTCATGGCCTTCAATGCCAGACTCAACTATTAGAACGGTGGACTTACCACTGACCTTAGATACGCTGTAATTTGTGATTGGAACGTTTATTTAGTTAGTCACTGTTGATTCATACTTGCAGCAGTACATTCATTCTTAAAACAATATTGCCTATATAGTCAAGTGTTTTCCCAACCCCAACCTCTCACACTTGATCCTTTTTCAGCAAAAAAATACAATTACCGGATGTAAGAAGCTGATACGCAACCATCTTTGAGCATTGGTCAGTTCATCAAAAAGGTGGCTAGATGTACAAACCATATGACGAGTGAACCTAATCAATCTGCTATCGGATGTTAGAGTATTCAATCTTCCAAGATAATATGTAGCTTGAATTGTGGGTAAAATATCGTTACACTAAGGGGACACCCTTCTATCCAGAGCGAAGGCTAAACCTCGGTTCCGATTACATTATGGATGAAACAGATCGATGAATGACAAGTGTTCAAGAAATCAAGAGGCAAATGGAGTCATATATGCCCGGACTGTTATGGTGGTAATTGAATACTACTATAGTGTTCACTCAAACCATTTATTCAGATATATAAATTCAGACTTATAAATTTAAACCTAAAATTTCAGAAAACGATTTAGACATAAAAATTCAGTCTTAAAATTCGGACATATAATTTCAGTCATAAAAATGGAGCTGGGTAGAGGGATGGGTTTCATGTGCAACGAAACCAAATACAATCACAAAATAATACACCTACAGATCTAAATCATACAACCTACACATTCTATCATTCAACTGAAAGGTGTACCATTGCCTGTTCGCCTGCTCCGAGTGTCATCCGCGTGCTCCATGCAAATCCTGCTCATAGACCATCGAGACTACACCGGTACCTCCCAGCCAATGCTAGGGGTACTCTGCTTCCCCCTTATCTCCCCGAGCCACAAAGGGGCCACACAGACTCTCCAGAGGTTACGTCTAGCTCTCAGCTCGCCTCACAAGTCCGAGCTACCACTCCTCTCCTAGCTGGGCATCCCAACTCCCCACAAGTAAATCAGTCAAGTCACTATTCTTGCAGCGTAATGTTACGCTAACAACCGATCCCCTTCTTCCTTCTCCTCCCTCTCTTTTATAGAGTTTTTGAACTTTCTTTCTTTCCTTAAATCTCATTTAATTAAAGTTTTTAAAAAATTCCTAAAAATTCTCCTTCGTACAAGTGTCACTCATCCCCCACATTCCTCCAATAATTATTTTCTTTAATTTATCAATTGTCTTATTTACCTCACCCACCTAGAGCTACTCCTTAAATTACTCCTAGGTGTCCCTAGATTCCCTTACAGGTTTTAAAGGCTTTCCCTATTAAGAAGTTGCTAATTTAGTTCAATTTAGAAGGTTCTTAAATGCAAATTCTTTACTAAGTTGACCTCCCACTTTTTACCATGAGTTCCCCTCTTTCCCTCTTTAGGTTACCTCCTTTCCCTAGTTTCCTAATTTTTATAATTTCCCTCTTTCCCCATTTTATTAGAGCTAAAAAAAAAAACGGCAGTTGCAATTTAACCTCTTTTTCCTTTTATTATTAATTTAGTATCTTTTTAAACTAACAAAAGTTAAAATAATTAATTTCTTCTTTACATTTTATATCCACAAATTTTATTTAATTTCTTACTCTCTTCATTTTACCCCCAAAAATTTATGAAGACCAAAATTATTACTTAAGTGGTTTTTATTTTAAATTTTATTATTTTATTTTTATATAGATATTTTCTTAAGGGTAGACAAAATTTTACCCCTAGCGAAGTTTTAGACTTAGAACTTAGATTTTGAATTGGGTGACATTTAATTAGGGAAGTTGTTTTAAAATTTCTAAAGGTGTTAATTGTCTTAGGGCCATCTAGGTTCATCCCTTTATCATCATCAACACGACGTGCCCTTCAGGACACACTAGGTGCTCCAAGGGTCCCACTCACCTCACTTGTTCCTTTGCGCGACATGCCCTTCAGGACGCACTACGTGATCCAAGGGTGCCACTCGCCTCATTTGTTTCTTTTGTGCGACATGCCCTTGAGGACGCACCACGTGCTCCAAGGGTTCCACTCGCCTCTTGACTGATTGGTAGACATCAATAACCCCTGGAGTCAACACTCCGCCAGGTGAACTTGTGGGAGACTAAGGGATTCTAAGGAATAAGGCCCCTGCCTTATTGCGCGCCCCTTAGAATCATCGCGAGCGACTGTCGCATTCTACCCTCACAGCATCGTGGGTGCTCTCGAACTAGGTAATCGTTAACCTATAGTTCGAGCCACAACGGGAGTGATAGTAGGCTGTGGCAGGGTTGTTGTCCACACATCTCCCTCAACCTCTCTGGTAGTCGTGTGTGGCCCCTTTACTCCATATGTGAGTCTGGTCGGCAAGCTATCGTCAGCCTGCATCATCAAAAAATCATGTCAGAACATATTCACATCATATCATCTAATCAGATGCACTAATATCACAGTAAAACAATCAAACCCCAATGGCACACTCCCTGACTCGATTTGGAGTCCAAATGGTTCCATCGATGCCTCTGCATCCTCAAGGTCCAAAACCCTGCACACTCAGTAAAACCGAGTCAATAGCACCTGTCTATGTCAATGCAGTAAAACAACATGTCATCTACCCATAACACATCATAATCAAAGTCAAATGTTTTAATAGCATAATAATCCGGATCACTTGCGAGCAAGTGTCCTCAAAGAATAAGTTCGCACAGTGCGCTAGAGCGGGATGTTACATACACCCCCTCTTGGTCTAAACTTCGTCCCAAAGTTTCTCAGTATAAATGCCGAAATAAGGGTATCACAGTATCATATGTCTATCTATCAAACAAAAATGGAAACTGCTGGTGCATATCATATGCGTCCTCCTAGGTTACTGAGTGTGGACTATAATTGTCCCACTGGACCTTGACTTGATCTATCGTTCGACGTCGTAGCTGTCAAATGCGATGATCCAAGATGCGGACCGGCTCAGCCGTGAGTGCCCCCTCGTCCGATACCTATAAGGAACTCTCGTCAATAACATGTGTAGGATAACTAATATAATGTCTCAAAACAGATACATGAAAAACATCGTGCATACGCCTCAAGGAATCAGGCAAGGCTAGTTGATAGGCCACGGGCCCTTTTCTCTCCACAATATCGAGAGGTCCCATGAACCTAGGAGAGATTTTAGCTCCCCTTCCAAACTTGATCAAACTCTTATGCAGTTTAACCCACAAGAATACTCGATCGCCGACCTCGTAACTACGATCGACTCGGTGGGCATCGACATAACTCTTCTGTCGATGTTGCGCTTCTTTAATCCTTTGTCTTATTGTTTGCATTTTCTCTTCCATTTCTTGGATCACTTCTGGTCCCACCAGGACCCTATCCTCAAGCCGATCCCAACTCAAGGGCGTCTGACATGGTCACACGTAAAGGAACTTCAAAGGTGCCATTTTAATGGTGCTCTGGTAACTATTGTTGTAAGCTTACTCTACTAGTGGCAAGAATTTTTCCCAACGCTTTTGTTGGTCCATCACATACATGCACAACATGTCATCCAAGGTTTGATTCGTTCGTTCGGTTTGTCCGTCAGTCTCTGGGTGATATGCAGTACTAAAGTTAATTTGGGTTCCCAAGGCCTCTTGGAAACTCGTCCAAAATCGTCCAGTAAACACAGATCCTCGATCGGATATAATCCTCTTAGGCAAGCCATGCAGCCTCACAATCTCGCTGATGAAAACTCTAGCTATGTCAGGTGCCTGATACATCATACGCACAGGAATCAAGTGAGCACTCTTCGTTATAGTGTCTACTACTACGAAAATCGAGTCGTGTCTCCTTGCCGTCAGTGGCAATCCAACAATAAAATCCATCGAAATAACCTCCCATTTCGATTTCAAAATAGCGTGCGGTTGTAGTAATCCTGCTAGGTGTCTATGTTCAGCCTTTACCTGCTGACATTTTAGACATCTGGCCACATAGTTGACTATGTTGGCCTTCATTCCCTTCCAAAAGAATAAGGGTTTAAGGTCTGCCCTCATCTTTGTGACTCTCGGATGATCCATGTATACTGCTCTATGAGCCTCGCTTAGGATCAACTTCCTCAACTTGTTGTTTGGCGGCACGTAAATCCAACCTTTAAACCTCAATAAACCATCGCCATCAAATGAAAATCCCTCAAATCGTGGTACCATCATTGTGTTTTGTTCGATAAAATCGTCAACCTCTTTGTACCAGTCATCATCACGCTGCAAAGTTAGAATCCTTTCATGTAGATTCATCTGAAGAGGCAACACCGAAAATATGCGTGGTCTCTGAATCAAAGCATCCACCACTCGGTTCACTAATCCCTTTATTGAAGTAATCTCAAAGTCGTACTCGCTAAGTAGTTCTGACCAACATCATTGTCGTGTGTTCAAGTCACTTTGTGTAAAAATGTGTTGTAGTCCACAATGGTCAGTCTTTAGTTCAAATTTTTGTCCAAGAAGGTAGTGTCTCCAAACCTTCAAGGCATATACGATGGCTAATAACTCCAAATCATGCGTCACATAGTTCTCCTCATGCCTTCTCAGTTTCCTCAAAATGTAAGCAATTACTCATCCATATTGCATCAAGACTCCGCCTAAGCCTTCCTTGGATGCGTCTTTGCATACCAAGAAGTCTGCGTCCATGTCAGGGACCTTTAGTATCGACACTGTTGTTAACAACTCCTTCTGCACATTTCTTGATCTAAACAAACTTCTTGTTTTTCTTCTGCAATTCCATGATCGGATTTGCTATCTTCGAAAATCCCTCGACAAACCCTCGATAGTATCCTGCTAAACCCATAAAGCTACGCACTTCCGTGACATTCGTCGGTCCAGGCCATTCCATAATACCCTGACCTTGGATGGATCCATGGCAATGCCTTCACCGGAGATCACATGCCCTAAGTGGTGAATCCTCGATTGATAAAAAGAGCATTTGGACAATTTCCCATACAATTTGTTCTCTTGCAGACACTGTAGTACCAAGCGTAAGTGATCGTCATGCTCCTCCATCGTACGAGAGTAAATCAAAATATTGTCAATGAACACTTGGACGAACTTGTCCAAGTACTCATGGAACACCTCGTTCATCAAACTTATAAATACCCCTGGGGCATTGGTCAGTCCAAACAGTAAAACAGTAAACTTGTCATGTCCAAACCTCGTCTTAAAGGTGGTCTTAGGGACATCATCCTCCTTGATCTGTAACTGGTGATACCCTGATCGCAAATCGATCTTGGAGAACACTGTCACACCCTTCATTTGATCGAACAGATCATCAATTCTTGGCAAGGGATACTGATTCTTGATCGTGGCCTTGTTCAGTTGACGGTAGTCAATGAAAAGCCTCAACAATCCATCCTTCTTTCATATGAAAATAACAGGTGCACCCCATGGTGACACGCTAGGGAGTATCAGTCCCAGGTCCAACAACTCCTTCAGTTGCATTTTTAACTCTTGTAACTCCGGGGTCGACATCCGATAAGGCGTTCTTTCTATCAGTTCAGTCCCCGGTTTTAGGTCTATGGTAAACTCCAATTCCCTCTCTGACGACATTCTAGGTAACTACTCCGGAAACACGGCCGCAAACTCTCTCACCACCAGAAGGTGTTCTAGACCTTCCGCTACTCCCTTCTTGTTTAACACAAGGATCGCATAAAGCTTGCACCCATTGTGCATGCTCTTCCAAAGTTGCAAGGAAGAGATGAACCTCAGGGGAACTCCCTGGTTCCGTCCTACAATCACGCATCTCTGTCCCTCGTCATCAACCAAGTTCAACCATTTCGTCTTACAGTTGAGTATCGCCTCATGCGATTCCAACCAATACATACCAATCATGACATCATAAGATCCTAGGATCATGACGTATAGGTTGGCCCTTATGACAAACTCTCCTAGGTTAAGGGCATAGCCCATAACCTTTCCTCCAAACTTCTGTTTGGCTCCCAGAGCTATCTCTACAAAGATAAACTCATCGTGTTCGACTTCCTTTACATTAATCCTTTTTAGCGCTGCACCAGAAATAAAACTCTTGGTAGCACCGAGATCTATCAAAATACTAAGGGTCTGGTCAGGAACAGTACCTGTCGTCTCGAGCACAGTTGACTAATGCTCTTCCTGGCAGTTATTCACCGCAGCATGAATCCGATGGGCCTTGCCCATATCTCCCATGGTAGTGGGTTCGACTGATCCAGGCGCTTTGGTCCTCTCCACAGGACAGTCGCGCTAGTAGTGTGGCTCCCCACACGTCCAACACCCCTTCTTCGGTCCAGTAGTCTTGGTAACCGAAGTAGAGGATGATGGCCCACCGACCTGGAATCCTGGTCTGTTTTGTTGAACAGGCCTAAACTGTTGCTTCTATTGGCGACGCTGCTACTGGTGTTGTGGTCCCTGGAAAGGTGCCCGCTGTTGAGGCATCGATCGCCGGAGTGTAGTGAAAGTGGATCCCCTCTAGAAGCCACGATATCCCATCGTATGTCTCGCTGGTGTCTGGTGCTACTGTGTTCCATATGAAACCTACCCTGTTGGTCTCGCTGGAGTCCTGGTCTGACCCCAACTGATAAAATCCTCCTCTTTTATGAGGGCCCGCTGGACAACATCATGCAAGGTTTGAGGCATCAAATCCTAACCTTTGCATGCAGGCTGTCATTAAGGTCGAACATGAACCTGTTGACCTTAATTTTCTTAGTGTTAAGGTGCAGAGCATACTAGAGCAGCTCCATAAAACAGGTCTCGTACTCGGGCACCATACGACCTCCTTGTCGTAAGGCGTTGAACTCATTGAGTTGATGCTCAATGAATTCCTCTGAAAGGTACCTCTCTCGGAACTGTTCCTTGAACAGTTCCCATGACACGTCTTCGACGGCCATGTTCAGTTGTGGTAGGAGCATCTTCCACCATAGAAGAGTGCTCCCCTTCAGTTGAAAGACCGCCATGCGGACCTTCATGTTGGAGGTATAATCACAAAGTGTGAAGCACATCGCCATGTTCTCCAACCATGCCTGAACGGCTGCACCGTTCGGGGCACCAAAGAACCCGGGAAACTTGACCTTCTCGAGTTCGTGGTCAATGCTACCAGTACCGACTGGAGCGCACGGTGGAACCTTAGCAGGTGCCGGGGCCCTGGCCTCATCTCTGTCCAAACGGTTTATTAGTGCCTCGGACATGTGGTGAAAGGATCTCATCATTCCGACTACATTTCCAACTGCTATATGCTCCTGGCCGAGAACCTGCTTGTCTCCCTGGGGGTTCGACCCCTTAGGCATGGATGATACTGGAGGAGACGCGCCTCCTCCCCTTGTACCCCATCGTCTGCCTCTGTGATGTCCTCTAACCATGATTATCCGCACGGACACAAGGCAACTCAATCAGCAACCGTATAATCAATCATATAAACGAAGGCCGTAGTGATCCCAAGTCGCGGGTTGAACCCGCTCTGATACCATATGTAATGCCCCTCCCGTTCGTCACAACAACAAACCTCTCATAACAAGTGCTATATAATGTTTTTTGTGTGTGTGCATGTGTACAAGAGTAATAAGGACATCATACTCTATGTCGCAACACGATGACGAATCATGGCGCATGCAACTGCGAGAGCAACATAAAGATCTAAGACGCACATCAAGCAATCTGTGAGCAATGAACGACAATCAATCGACAATAAATAAGACTGACTACCCATCTGTCCTACCCTACAATGCTTAGGACCTCCAGGACACATAAGCAATGCTCAAGCCCAAGTTCCCATCGATTTTGACCATTTAAGGTCTCAGGGCTAGCGACTGTTCTGAGGAACAAGGAGGCATCTACATCCCACCCGACACAAGCAGACCAAGCCTACTAAGCTAATGACAATGACATAACCATCAAGATCGCAATCAACCAAGTTATCTACATTAAGGCAAAAATCAATGGTGAATCATTATTAACTCATTAATTTACTCACTACTATTACAGTATTGCTTGGGAAGAGTACCTTCATTCTAATTTCATGACAATGATAATTAATAAAAGGCAAGTAAGGCAATTAACACAGTCTATTCCAACCTCCATTACGAGCCCAACTTCGCATGTCTAAAGTGCATAATGACATCAAGGTAAAATCTAATTTAGTCTTAAAACCAACCCATTTGCGCAATTTTAATCTTACTAGTGTCATCAGCGTACCATCTAAATCAACTTGCCATAAAATATTAATGTTTGCTATGATTATTTTGTTTTATGGTCGATATCTAATAATCATGTAGATATATATAACAATGTCCCAAGAAGAGATTATGTACATCTTAACAATCTTTACCCAAAATTCTCATCTAATAATCATGTAGACATATATAACAATGTCCCAAGAAGAGATTATGTACATCTTAATAATCTTTACCCAAAATTCTCATCTAATAGTCATGTAGATATATATAACAATGTCCCAAGAAGAGATTATGTATATCTTAACAATCTTTACCCGAAATTCTCATCCCACTAATAATAATAAAGAAAACACTTCATGACTCTAAATATACTAATCATTTAAAAACTTAACCGTTTCATAACCATATAAAGATATCTAATTAAAATTCTGTAATATTCATATACATCATCCATTCTGAATAATAAATAAAATCTACACTATGATAGATCATGTGCATTTCGATGCCCTGCATAACATGATAGAATAAGTAAAGGATAAACTAAAGGATATTATTAATTAAATAAAAACGAAGAATTTGGGCCTTATTGATTAATAAAAAGAGTTCCCAATTACTTTTTGGTGCTGGTAAATCTCACCGATTGTACACTACATGCTTGCTGTCCGAAGTTACTGAAAGACGCAAGCTAAGTAAAGCGCCCATAGAATAAGTGCTGAAAAAGAATAAGAGTTGGCAAATGGATGACGCGGCAAGGTAAAACTCCATTTAGAAAGTGCTAACAGCAGGAATAAGTATTGACGATAGAGTAGGTAACGCAGTAAAAAAAAGGGGGGGTGATTGGCAAGAGAAAAGGAAATAGCGAAAACCCAGTCATAACTGCCAGCCTATGCAAACACAGGCTGCCAGGGAGTGGACCTTCCTTTCCTGATTCATGCATCCAGTAGGGAAATCATCCAAGATGAAATTAAAACTCTGACAATGGATGTTTGACACACCATTATGGAAAACGCTAATCTAGTCATGAAGGACGCTACCTAAATATATCGTTGCCTGGGAAATCGTGGGAGGATATTGTAGGAGGTATTATTCAGCCTTTACAAATCTCTTCACCGATCCCATAATAAAGTCATCATTACAGGCACGATTTCGCAAGGGATCTATACAGCCGATACAAAAACGCCACTTGCAGAGGTGAGGCACAAACAACCAATTGATACGGTCCCCTGAGGGAGGGTGTAACAGCATGCAGAGATGCGATTTTAAACAACTGCAGAGGCAAATTTATTAAATTTTAAAATCTTTTGCAGGGGCGACAGTATAAGATGCGATCAACAAAGAAACAACCAAGTCTGAACACAACAATTCTTTTGAATTAATAACGCGAGGGCTCTATGATTTATTCTTTTTAAAGGCTGAAACTATAGGTATAAAAAGAAAGGGCTGGAACATAAACTCTGAGTACTAAATCTATTTATCATACTCTTCGATTAACAGTGGAAGGGCAGTCATGGCCTTTAATGCCAGACTCAACTATTAGAATGGTGGACTTACCACTGACCTTAGATACGCTGTAATTTTTTGATTGGAACGTTTATTTAGTTAGTCACTGTTGATTCACACTTGCAGTAGTACATTCATTTTCAAAACAATATTGTCTATACAGTCCATTGTTTTCCCTACCCCAACCTCTCACACTTGATCCTTTTTTAGCAAAAAAAAATACAATTACCGGATGTAAGAAGCTGATACGCAACCATCTTTGACCAGTGGTCAGTACATCTAGAAGGTGGCTAGACGTACAAACCATATGACGAGTGAAACTAATCAATCTGCTATCGGATGTTAGATTATTCAATCTTCCAAGATAATACGTAGCCTGAACTGTGGGTAAAATATCGTTACACTAAGGGGACACGCTTCTATCCAGTGCGAAGGCTAAACCTCAGTTCTGATTACATTTAAGGATGAAACAGATCGATGAATGACAAGTGTTCAAGCAATCAAGAGGCAAATGGATTCATATATGCCCGGACTGTTATGGAAGTAATTGAATACTACTATTGTGTTCACTCAACCCATTTATTCAGATATATAAATTCAGACTTATAAATTTAAACCTGAAATTTCAGAAAACGATTCAGACATAAAAATTCAGTCTTAAAATTCAAACATATAATTCCAGTCATAAAAATCGAGCTGGGTACAGGGATGGGTTTCCTGTGCAACGAAATCAAATACAATCACAAAATAATACACCTATAGATCTAAATCATACATCCTACACATTCTAACATTCAACCAAAAGGCATACCGTTGCCTGTTCGCCTGCTCCGAGTGTCGTCCGCGCGCTCTGTACAAATCCTTCTTGCCGACCGTCGAGACTACACCGGTACCTCCCAGCCAACGGTAGGGGTACTATTCTTCCTCCTTAGCCCCCCGATCTGCAAAGGGGCCACATACACTCTCCATAGGTTACGTCTAGCTCCCATATCGCCTTGCAAGGCCAAGATACCACTCCTCTCCGAGCTGGGTATCCCAACTCCCCACAAG
>SNQJ01S0021633.1:41225-52857 GCA_010110895.2 Picea sitchensis | reverse complement strand
AGAAACTCATGGCACTGTAACTCAGAGGTGAAACTAGCACAAATAAGGGGTTTGGTCTAGAAGTTTTAATTATATATATGATGCATCATTGTTTTGAAGGGTGCATTTTTCTTTTATAATCTCCAAAGTAATGTTTCATAAATTTCATAGTTATATAATTTCTTAATTAGCTATTGAAGGTTAGACAATATTTAGTGATTAGTTGGTTTTCAATTGTATATGTTGGCCATATGTTGAAATTCCAAAGCTTATTCTATTATATGGTCTAGTTATAGAATTTTCCTTGTTTCTCCTTTCTTCTTTTAAAACCCTGTTTTTTTATTTATTTTAATAGCGTCCCTATCCAATGTGCTCGAAGGCTATAATGTTGTAGCACGTTGATTTCTATTTTCTACATTGAAGTTGAGCTATACGTGGCGGTTAGCTTTTGTAAACGATTTTGTGATTTAATTTTTTGTTGATAAAAATAAATGATTGTTACAATGGTTGATTCTCAAGATTTGCTTGATTCGCCTCGGGGTAAATATATACTTCAGAGTTGGTAGCTATCGCAATTTTTGTATTTGTAGCTAGAGTATGGTTATGGCCCTTATTTTTTATTTATCTTTTAAATCCTCTTATGTTTGTCATTGGCGGTCCCGTCCAAGAGTTTTAATATTGACTCACAAAAAAGTGGATTTGGGATCAAAAGGCTATCAAGTTGCAGTGTGCCTATTTCTATTTTATACTAAACATTGTTTTGATTCTCCTCGGGCTAAATATGTAATTCCGACAAAATCCGAACTGGCCTCCATTGCAATTTTTTGTACAATTTCTGGGATGTGATATTGTTCCTCATACCCATAAGGATCGATATGTATTTTTTTAAATACTTATAAGTTGTTTAATTAGCTATTGAAGGTTAGACAATATTTAGCTATTGAAGTTGTTTAGCGACAATTGAAGTAATTTGCTCATTGTTGTATGCAGGTTTTGAAGCACTTTATGCCTGAGAGTCCATGGCTGAGACCTATGCAAGACAAGTGAATTCTTCCAAAAAGATCCTCTTCTAATTTCTGAGGCGTAAAATCAGAGTGTCCATGGTTGAGACCTATACAAGACAAGGGAATTCTCCAAACAAAACCAACTGATTTTTCTCCTGAGAAATTAGAAGAGGATCTTCCTAAAGAATGTTGCTTGGTATAATAGATTGTTCTTGGTAAAAGATGAATGGTAAGGCATTGACAAGAAGGGTAAGGCATTGACGAGAGTTTGTAGAGTGTAGAGTGATAAAATCTAGTTTTATTTTTATTAGATTTGTAAGGCATTGACAAGAAGGGTTTTGGCTCTGAAATCTACACTGTGAAAAAAAGAAGCAGTTCCAATAGATTTCTATGATTTGAGAGATGAATTTTTATAGGATTTGCATTGGAAGGTTGAGAAAATGAGACTGGTGAACAAAAACATCATTGATGATTACTTGTTCCTAGACATGAATCCTATCTTGATTACATTCCATTTGAGTCTAGTGACATTGCCATAGTTTGGAAGCCTATGTTTGAACCTCTCTGTAAATATAATTTTGTGGTGTTGCATGACTTGTTGGTCTTTGGCATTACATATGGATTGAATGGGAATACCCTATACATGTGCAGGATGTACACATTTTAACAAGGTTGTCTATGGAGGGGGAATATGTCTCCCATTCATTTCAAGTTATGAGGAACCATGGTCGCAATAAGGATGAACCTAGCCTATATCATAAGTATGGTACATATAGGGGAGATTGTGGTGCCATCATCTCATTGATTATTAACCCCGAGGGCCATTTTTCTTGCTATTTTATTGCAATCCATCTCATGTGTAAATACACTAAGGAATAACTCAACCTGGATGCCCAATTTGTCACTAAATTATGTGTGCAGGGAACTAAATTGAAATGGTTTATGTTATTAATAGATGAAGTCTTTCAGGCATGTGTTAATCCCCACAAATAATCCACCTAATTCATCTTTGGCTATCCATTGGTTTCTTTTGGGATGTGGAAATGGAATCCCCTATAGGGAAGATAACTTCATCCCATGCCCAATCAATAAATTCTTTCATTGCAATTTGATGCTTGGAAGAGTTGGAAGGACACTAAGAATTTTACATTCAATAAAGCTACTTTCAACAAATGGTATGACTAGTTAGTTGATTAGAGTTACTAAACCCATTTTGTGAATCCCATAGGTGCTACAAGTGAATAAATTTCGGTTTGGTATGAACATGGACAATACATTTATGCGGCCATGAGGGACTAATGTTGATAAATTCCATGCCATTTCTTTGCCCTATTACTTGATAGAATCATCTTTTGATAAATTCCATGCCATTTCTTTGCCCCATTTCCAATTGNCCTCTCTGTAAATATAATTTTGTGGTGTTGCATGACTTGTTGGTCTTTGGCATTACATATGGATTGAATGGGAATACCCTATACATGTGCAGGATGTACACATTTTAACAAGGTTGTCTATGGAGGGGGAATATGTCTCCCATTCATTTCAAGTTATGAGGAACCATGGTCGCAATAAGGATGAACCTAGCCTATATCATAAGTATGGTACATATAGGGGAGATTGTGGTGCCATCATCTCATTGATTATTAACCCCGAGGGCCATTTTTCTTGCTATTTTATTGCAATCCATCTCATGTGTAAATACACTAAGGAATAACTCAACCTGGATGCCCAATTTGTCACTAAATTATGTGTGCAGGGAACTAAATTGAAATGGTTTATGTTATTAATAGATGAAGTCTTTCAGGCATGTGTTAATCCCCACAAATAATCCACCTAATTCATCTTTGGCTATCCATTGGTTTCTTTTGGGATGTGGAAATGGAATCCCCTATAGGGAAGATAACTTCATCCCATGCCCAATCAATAAATTCTTTCATTGCAATTTGATGCTTGGAAGAGTTGGAAGGACACTAAGAATTTTACATTCAATAAAGCTACTTTCAACAAATGGTATGACTAGTTAGTTGATTAGAGTTACTAAACCCATTTTGTGAATCCCATAGGTGCTACAAGTGAATAAATTTCGGTTTGGTATGAACATGGACAATACATTTATGCGGCCATGAGGGACTAATGTTGATAAATTCCATGCCATTTCTTTGCCCTATTACTTGATAGAATCATCTTTTGATAAATTCCATGCCATTTCTTTGCCCCATTTCCAATTGAAACAACCAATCCATCTCTGCCTTTGCTGAAGCTTGAGCCAATCGATGATTTTTTCTGGGATCTTGTAGAATTTGGCAACTGGAATGGGTTGGTCAGTGTTGAAGAAACCTTCTGTGTCTTTTATGAACTTGAGAAAAATAATGCGTCACCTCTTTTCAACAATTTTTTTTTTTTAAATATTTAGGTTCGTCGGTCTTCCGACTACTACAGGTCGGACTTTCGACAGGAAACGCTCCCAACAAAGCATTGGAACTACAACATGCTCGTCGGTCACGTCGGCAGGATAGCATCGGAATATTCATCGATAGACCGACGAACGTTGTTGGTCGTTTTCCGGTTGTCCTTTGAAATTAATTTTTTAAAGGTCGTCGACCGTTAGACGTTAGGGGAGTTGGAATACCGACGATAGTCCAACGTCGAAAAAACCACGGGAGATTTTCGACTCTTGTTGAGTCCTCATAAGTGGAAGTTGAGTGATGTCAAACGTTGGGGGTATGGCAATAGGGCGTCGAAAATTCTGTCCATTTATAGTAGTGAAGCACTACAAATAAAAGAAGCAAAGTCACATATATTTCTGGAATATCAGGTGTGGCTTTGATCTGATGGACAAAAGTTGGGATTTGACACAGAGGGGATGTTATGAGCTTTTGGTGATTTGCTTGTACTGCTCGGTTGCATGCCAAAACATACTACAAGTTTTAGGAATTTGGAGATATTGAGAATGAGTTTATAAATGGAAAACCTTTCTGGTTGTGAATGATTCCTGAAGTACTTGCAAAGAGGATACATATTTATTGATGGCCTAATTTTTTATGTCTTTGCAACAAGTCATTTTGTTGTGCATAGGACTTCAATTATTGTTAATAGATCTCTAGTGGCTTTCCAGTCTAGCCTGCCAGCATTAGAGCAAGTAGATGCTAGCATATGGGCTTTTACAATCGTTTTGAAAAAATATTTGTTTGTGAAGAAATTGTAGCCACTCATGTAATATTATCGAACAATACACCAAACAATCAACCATAATGTGCTTTAGTTCATTTAGATTGGCCTGTCGAGGGTATAATCTATTCATATTGCCAACCAGGACTTTGTATAGTACTCACAAGCAACAACTCACAAAGAGCTTTAGACATCTCGTGGTGATAGCATTGTCAGACAAACAACTATGCCTTTCATATTATAAGCCCATGTCAAAATCAACAACCATAAATGCCTAGCCTATATTTTCATATGATAAGCCCATGTTAAAATCAACAACCATAAATGCCTAGCCTATATTCAACATAAAACATATCAAATTTTGAGACCATAATGTTGAAAAAGCATAGATTGAAAGTAGGCCAAGTTGAACTCATAGAAAAGATTAACTTATAACATCATTAAAATCAATATGATACTGGCATTTTGTTGTTTCTTTGTGTGTTACCCTTTACTGTGCAGTGTGTACTTATGATAGTACCCACCATTTGGGATGTTTGTGTGTTAAATGAAAAATTCTAAGATCATGAAATGTGACCGTAAGGGAGCTAAATTGAAATTGCAGAAGTGCATGGAGTATTGTAAAAGTCATTCCAATGCAACTAATGGTACAACAAAATTGGCTTTAAGAAAATTGTCATCCCTGTTTGATTTGTATGCATGTATTTCTCACTGCTGCTAGACCATATTATGGCTGAAATGCAGGTTTCTTCATAGGATCTAAACATTGTGTAAAAGGAAAAATGATTATTGCCCTGAACAAATTTAGGTTAAATAGGGTTTGGTACAAAGTTTGGGGTAAAATCCAACTCTTGATCGGCAGTTTTCAATCAAGTTGGAATTTTGTAGATAGAGACTTTTAGTGTACAACAAACATTCCATATTAGGCTCCTAATAAAAATGAACACATAATATGGATTGATTGAAAAAAATTTGCACATGATGTTAGAAAGTTTAAGTTCTTTTCACTCAAAATTCTTACCATCTAAAGCTTGGAGAGTGGCTTCAACTCTTACACAATGAAAACAAAGTAAAACTCTTACCATATCTTATCAAAACTAGCATTTTATCCTTTACTACTACCAACACAAATAAATTCCTCCCAACTACTTTCTTCTCTGAAAGCAAGATCCTTGGTTGACATAAACAAATAAATACTTCATATTTATGTCAACAGTGGTTTCACAAGTCCACTTACTCTTGTTGATTGGAAGCATCTATCTAAAAATAATAACAAGCACCTATCTATGCAAAAACAACATGTGGCAYAGTTGGCATTCAAAAGCCATATATCAAAAACATGCACTCTTGTTGATTGGAAGCATCTATCTAAAAATAATAACAAGCACCTATCTATGCAAAAAAACAACATGTGGCACAGTTGGCATTCAAAAGCCATATATCAAAAACATGCACTCTATCCCAATGAACATCCATATTATCTATTTTTTTCTAGAAAGCAATAATCATTTTCATGTAATAAAATACAAATTTTCACACCTTTTGAATACATGGCATAAGATGCCACGTGAACCAAACTTTAAAATCTTCCATCCAGGTAGTTCAGCAAGCAGAGATGCGACAATCCATTAGACCAATTCAATCTTAGATGATTCTAAGAGAAAACAACAATACTTTCAGTGATGTTGACTATAATGGTTCACATACAAATGAGTCACACAACAGAACTCCAGAAAGCCGATGTTGTGGATTTTGATAATGAAATAATGGTTTAAATGTTACTTGGCCTGAAATTCATAAGAAATGTCTGCCATAAAAGATTGAATTCCAATTGCTATGAATTGCCAGCATCAGATATACACATCAATACATGTAGTTCTGTAATGGCTGTGGATTTTGATAATGAAATAATGGTTTAAATGTTACTTGGCCTGAAATTCATAAGAAATGTCTGCCATAAAAGATTGAATTCCAATTGCTATGAATTGCCAGCATCAGATATACACATCAATAAATGTAGTTCTGTAATGGCTTTGCATGTGTTACTTGGCCTGAAATTCATAACAAAAGTCCGCCATAAAAGATGGAATTCCAATAGCTGTGAATTGCCAGCATCAGATATATGCATCAATAAATGTACTTATGTAATGGCTTTGCACATCAAATTCACAAAATATGTGATGATCCCTTTGCAACCATATAACCAAACACCATGGTAAAGATTTACTTGAGCAATTCAGTGTTATGAGAAATCCAACAAATTTTTGCTGCTTTCAATTTTCAAATTCGGCACCCTATAATGACAGATCAGCTGCAAGTGAACATTTTCTGTAAAGATGAGAATATGCATTTTGCTCTGGTGTTATCTGTGAAATTCTTCATGCACCTCTGTAGGACAATCCTTCTCCGGAGTATGTTAATGAGGAAATGAAGCAATTTATTGGATCGGAAGGAACACAACAGGTTGACAATCCTAAGGAATAACCTATCAAAGTGAAGGAAAATTTTGGCAAAAGAAAGGAAAGTATATTATGTTCAAATCCGGAGGAAAAGGATCATTCTCAGTTAAAGAATGATACACTTTAAAAGAAAATAGAAATCATTTAGAAATTTCTGTGTGGAAAAGATATGGCAACCACCAAAATTGCAGTTTTCACAAGCTGCTCAATAAAAATGTACAGGAACCCTCAAAAAGTCCTAAAGCACCTGCAGAAAAAGGGCAGCAGAAGCCGAATCCCATTGATACCCACAATAGGTTCTTGAATTTTAAGGCTCGGCGGGATTGTACCACTGCCCTTCAACTCACAATCGGCTCGGCGGGATTGATACCCACAATAGGTTCTTGAATTTTAAGGCTCGGCGGGAATGTCAGCTCCTTCAACTCAAAGAAGCCAAAGAATCGACTACACTATAATTGGCTTTCAATCACAAATAAGGGACAACGATGACCAAATTGACCACCATACTGCCCATATTGAGAAAAAAGCTACAGCATTACACGAGAATCTTTGCTCAGCTGCATAATAACCAGTTTTTGAAAGGAAACTTCATAGCTGCCTGGAAATCATCATGAATGAAGTTCTCTATGCTCTGCTTGCATGCGTGGAAGAAGAGGCAACTCCATGCAGAGTTGCCAAGTAAGTATTTTAGCCATGAATCCCAAGTTCAGCATGTTAATCAACCATCATAATTCAAATCTATGTTTCATTTTTGCTATGTTTCTCCATCAACATGCTTGTCTATATCCCTGTTGCTATACAATAGATTATAGAAAATGGATTGCCGATCAGCACATGCTAAAAAGACAGGAATTCCTAACTGAAATAATTATTACTATCACCATAATTAAAGACAAATTTATCTCTTAAAATTGTCAATTGGAAAGATGAACTTCAAGAGTAGGATTTGAGAAAAAGAAAAGTTGTCACATCCTTTGACTGTGCCTAGCAGAGTTTTGGCTCCAAACCTAGATAGAGTTTTGGCTCCAACTATCAACCTAATTTTCATATATTCAGTCATGTAAACAGAGAAGGCAGAAACACGTATATCTGAAACTATTCCCATGTTCGCTTACATGACTTAATATTAGAGTGAACTCTTCCCTAACTTTTGGCTCTATTTAAACATTGAAATTGAAATGTTTCAAATAAGATGCACTCTTCGTCAATGTAACGACCTCCTCGTTACGACAACCATTCTAGTAACAGGTGCAATTTTTTTGTTTTTTTGTTTAAGGTGTGTGCGAGCGCGTAGAAGTAACAACCCACTTAACTGTACGACGCCACTCGACAACCAACAAGACGCAACCACAACGTTCAACACAAGAAGACTGAAAGCACACAACGAGTAACTGCCAATATACGACCATAGGCACAAGGCACACAACACAAACAATAAGACCTTCTGGGAGCGCACAGTATGAACACAGAGGGAAGAGTCCAAGGTGTTAGGGTTACTATTTCTACACAGGAAAGCAGGGCGTTTAGTCTTATGTCTTCTCGAAAGAAGATTAGATAGGCTCCTGGCCAACTGCTCAGGCAGAAAATAGTAACCCGACCTAGAACAAGACGCAAGCCATGCGAACACAACATGACGACCTAGACATATCACAGTGACAACAAGCAAAATATGCCCCTAGACATAAGGCATACAACTAGCAGCTGTAAGCAGGAAACGACACCACGTGTTAAGTACAATACAGTCCCAGAAGGAAGGATCCATCAGTAGAGTTTACTATTTCTGCACAGAAAAGCAGGGCTTTTAGTCTTATGTCTTCTCGAAAGAAGATTAGACAGGCTCCTGGCCGACTGCTCAGGCATAAACTAGTAATCTATGTCAGGTGTGTCGCAAGAGTGGAAACCCTGCCTTTAAAGGGCCCGAGACTCTTGATACATCACTAGATCCTTTACCCAGAAAATACACTCAGACATACATGCTAAGGCCACAGAAGGTGTCTATATCCCGCCCGACACAAGCAGACTAATCGACAAATTTTTACAACCCAGTGCAACCATAGACGAAAGAGAAACCATGTCTTCTACAGAAGGCACAAACAAGGACTCGGACGATGACCATTTAAAATTAATGACCAGGCAATGTCTATGACTCACTCGTGATTTAATACTAGCCAAATTCTCCATATTATCTCACCTTGTCTCCCAATTTATTACCATACTTTTACAATGACCTTACAAAGGTTAATATTGCGCTTTAAACGTCATCAATAGTATTTCAATTTAAACAAATATTAACATTGCAATTGAGCAAGTATTATCATTGCAGTTAAACAAATATTAACATTGCGCTTTAAACATCATCATTAACATTTCAATTTAAACAAATATTAGCCTTGCAATTTGAACAAGTATTAACATGGCAGTTAAACAAATATTAACATATCGCTTTAAACATCATTATTAACATTTCACTTTAAACAAATATTAACATTGCAATCCGAACAAGTATTTACAAGGCAGTTTAAACAAATGTTAACATTTCGCTTTAACATCCTTATTAACATTTCACTTTAACAATATTAACATTGCAATTCAAACGAGTATTTACAAAGCAGTTAAACATATATTAACAATGCGCTTTAGACTAGTACTAACCTCTCTATTAAACAAATATTAATATTGCTTTTAATACTGCATTTTATGTTGCTTTTCATATTGCCAAAGGAGCCGTCTAACTCAACTTAGTATACATCTAGTAACTAGAAATTAGAGGTAATAATCAATGCATGAACTTTCCATATGGACTCAATCAACTCACTATACATAAACCTTCCATACAACTCCGTATGCATAACTTTCCGCTTAACCTTGATAAACTCAGTAATTAATGCATTGACCTTCCAAAACTCAATATACATAACCCTTTAGAATTTCAATACAATAAGGCAAAAACATCAGTATTCCGGAACAGACTTACCAGCTGCAACGTTATTAACCATAATGGAAAAAGGGGCATTAGAAATTTGCTCTGTCGTACCACAACACAAACAAAACCAAATTTTCCTTATATAAAATTAGGTCATTTAAGTTCCTAACACCCGACTCAACCACTGGCCACATAACACCAATTCGGCGGCTGACAACTGGCCACACCAAATGAAAGAAATTTAGGAAACAAATTAAATTGGACAGCGATCACGGAGCAAATATCAGATCGACCATTACCTCGGCAGCCATCAATGGCAATTACCGTTACGGCCCACAACACCTGAAGAGGAAACCTCCATGCGCAGAAGTCAAGCAGACACAGCAGGGAAAAATTTGCCAAAACTTATACAAGTAATAAACTCATTGCCCAGCAATGCACTGTCCTGCATGCATGGTTCATGGGTACCCGGTACATCGAATGATGTCATCCATGGATTGCTGAGACAACGGTATCAGCGCTGTAGGAGTTAAGGGAAGGATGAGTAAGGTGGAAAGGTTTAGTTTTTTTTTGTTTTTTTTTTTTTTAAAAAGGAGAGGACGAACAAACAGGGTTCGCCCACAGGAACAGACAGCACGAGCTCTCATCCAACGATTCTCATAGCCACAGATCCAGTACCACTCAAAGAGAAGCCCGCGACCAAGAATGTTCATCCCAATTAAAGGCATAAAAGCAAGAAAAAGAAAAAAGGGAAGAACAGACGCAATCAAGAATTCGGCATGGAGAGGTTGTCCAATAGGAGCGCCTCATAACAGTAAAAACTCAGTGACAACCCAACGAAATGCCAAGCAATTCTACAGCAAACGTAGTGAGAAATTCGCTCTGTTAGCATAGTTGATTGGTAGGCATGGACGTTCATACCCCGAGCAGAACCCCGAACTGGAACTGGATGATAAAGAAACTAAAGGAAGGGTTCAAGAATTAATCCAGAATTTACAGCTCGCTCCGGCAAGGTGGGAAAACGTGTTTTAAAACGGATTTAAGAAACAAACCGGACCCAGAAGGGTCGACTGAATAGAATGGTATCCACACAGACCTACGTTATTCAACTGGAAAAGGGTCTTGTGGCGATGGAACAAGGATTCAGAACAAAACACCTGTAAGAGCCCTTGCGATTTTATTAAGAGAGGGAGGTTTCACTCGGATCTCAAGTTGAATCGCTCCAGAAAATTTGCAGGCCCAGGGCAATTAAAAATAAGATAATAACGTAGAAATCAATCGAGCCAGGTGAAATGTTGGTGAAACTCATTCACCCTCAAGTAGTCCCTAAAGACAATCAGCAGTTGACCATCAAGCGGAACAGAGGCGCATGCCAACATAAGGATCCATAGTCCTTAAAACTGCGGAGAAGGAAATGGAACACTCTACAGGGGAAAACAATCACACGAAGGAGAGGAACAAAACACTGGGACCACATCAAGATATTTGTACAAGGAAATAAACGCGATAGAAGCAGTATAAAATAATTCTTGGTTCACCCATTTCTGAATTACAACAGCTAAGTCCACAACAAATTTTTTTTCCATAATACAATTACGATTGCCGAAGTAAATAACACACATTTTATTTTACCAATAAAAGACCATACCTTTGCCTATCGCCCACCTTGACCGATGTCCCACGCTCCGTGCCGCTTCTCGCGCTCCGTGCCGCTCCCGCTCGCCGACCGCAGAAAGCTCACCGGTACCTCCCAGCCAATCGCTAGGGGTACTCTGCTTCCCCCTTAGCCCCCCGAGCTAAAAAGGGGCCACACAAGATCCAAAGATAAGACTAGCTTCTCATCTCGCCTCCAAGGCTGAGCTACCACTACAATATTGTTGAGATAAACCCAACTCCTCACAAGCAATCCGTCAACCCACAATCCAGCAACGTAACGTTACTCTAACCGTTCCCCCCATCTTCCTTCTTTTCCCCTTCTTTTATAGAAATTTGAGACCCACCTACTTTCCTAAATCATTATTAATTAAATTTTTATGACAAACCTCTAAAAATTCACTGTCGTCCAAGTGTCACTAATCCCCACGGTTCTCCAAAAATTC
>SNQJ01S0021633.1:10693-25053 GCA_010110895.2 Picea sitchensis | reverse complement strand
AAAAACACTTTCTCTTAGATTGTCCAGCCTATACCCATATTAGATCTCATTTTCAAAATATTGATCACACTACCAACCTTCCTAACCTCTTAACTCAACAAAAGTATGGTGATGTTGGAAAGCTTCTCTTAATGCTTTTCGAGCACAGAAACAAAATTCTAAAGAATCACAAGTAATCACTTACACTCTTAGTCTGTTGGAAATGGAGAGGAGAAGGCTATCCCAGGAGATGGATCTAGTAGCAGCGCTCATGAGGGGGATGCCTAGGTAGTTGGACAGAAGGGAGCTCCTTGGTATGCCTAGGAGTCTGGAGATATGGGCTTGAACAGGGGCAAGAGTATTGAAAAAGTAGAGTTTGGACTTATCCAGGTTTAGAGACATGTCGGAGGCTTCCGTGAAGTCGGAGAGGATGGAGTTGAGTGTAATGGCTTCCTGTGTCAAGGGGGAGTTGAGAAGGAGCGTGTCATCTACGAATTGGTTGTGGGAGAGGGCTGGCTGAAAATTGTGGAGAGGTAGACCTTTGAGGGAGCCATCTGTGAGTGCTGTCATGATGGATCTGCCTAGGCCTTCCGCCATGAGCACGAAAAGGAAGGGTGAGAGGGGATCTCCCTGACGGATACCATGAGAGGGTGAGAAGGGCCTGGATGGAACTCCATTGACCAGGATGGAGAAGAAGGTGGAGGAGATGAGATTGAGGATCCATTTGACCCAGACCTGATCGAAGCCAAAGGAGTCAAGGATGGCTTTGAGATATTGCCAACTGGCTCTGTCAAAAGCTTTGGAGAGGTCCAGTTTTATTAACATACCTGGGGTTTTGGAGGTTTTAAGAGAGTGGATGACTTCATGCACCAAAATGATGTTGTCCATAATTTGCCTTCCTTATACATACCTGGCCTGTTCTTTGGAGATGACGTACGTCAGGATGGGTTTCATCCTGTTGGCTATAACCTTCGTGATGATTTTGTAGACAACATTGTAGAGGGCTATGGGTCTGAAGTGCTTGGGATTGGTGACTCGCTCTTCTTTTGGAATGAGAGTAAGGAAGGTTGCATTTAGAGCCGGAAGAACCACGCCAGAAGCTCTCGATTCCTCTACCACTTCCCATACGTCTCTTCTTATTAGATCCCAGCAATGATGGAAAAAGTTTGTAGTGAACCCATCTGGTCTCGGGGCCTTGCCTGGGGGCATGTCTTTTACTGCCTGGTCCACTTCCTCCTGGGTGATGGGCCTAGTGAGGGCGGCATTTTTCTCTGAGGTTACTAAAGTCGGTATGTGTCTTGTGACTCTTTGTATGGCTTCTGTTCTATCCTCCTGGGTTTCTATCAAGAGGTCTCGATAGAAGTTGATTAGCCCTGTTTCTATTTTGTAGTGCTCTCTGGCTATATTGCCTTGGTCATATTCTAAGTGGGTGATCCTGTTGACATGTCATCGGTGCATCACTGTCATGTGAAAGAATTTGGTGTTCCACTCCCCTTTCTTGAGCCATTGTACTCGAGATTTTTGTTTCCATAGAATCTCCTCCTTCTTTCTTCTTTCTTCTAGTTGCCCTCAGAGCATCTCTTCCTCTTTCATTAGGTCGGTGGTTCTGGACCCAGAGATGAAGGTTTTCTGAATCGCCTCTAACTGGATTTCTATGTCTTGAATGCTGTGGAAAATGTCTCCGAAACAGTTCTTCTTCCATTGCTTTGGCAGCAGCTTGAAGTTCTTGAGTCTTTGCTAAAATTTGTACATGCTCGAACCATGATCTATTTCTGCCTGCGCCCACCAGTCCTTGGCTAGATGTTGGAAGTCTGGATGAAGGAGCCAGAATTTCTCAAAGTGGAAGGGCTTGAATTTGGGTGTGTTTTCAATGTTCATGCTAAGGACTAGTGGCCAGTGATCTGAGCCAGCTCTTGGTAGGATGAGGCTTTTCAGCTGGGAGCCTGATTCCATCAGTTCCTCAGAGACCAGGAAGTGGTCCAGTCGGCAGGTTATGTGATGGGTGCCTGATCTGTGATTCGACCACGTGAAGGTGCCATTGCTATTTTCTATATCTACTAACTTAAGATGATCAATGAGAGTTTTGAACTTACCACTGTCTTGCTCCATATTTTTGGTACCTCCTGTTTTTTCTTCTAGCAAAAGGATCATGTTGAAGTCTCCTCCTAGGATCCAGTTGCGTGTGGTCACCAGGGTTCTGATGAGTTCCAGCCTCTGCATGAGTTTGTCTTTATCTTGTTGACTATGGGGGCCATAAACATTCGTGATGTCCCCCTCCTGGTTCAAGCYGATGATCTTGAAGTGCGTCGTTATTGTACCCACTGTTGAAAAAGGGTTGTGGATGCTGATGTTGGCGGGGTTCCAGAGGATGGAAAACCCTCCTGAGGCGCCTAAAGAGTCTGTTGATATGAAGTTACAATCTCTCCAGATTCGTTGAAAGATGGTTTTAGCTTCTGCTCCTGCACATTTGGTTTCCTGTAATAAGAGCATATCTGGATTCTCAACGTTTATACATTCTCAGAGGGTCCTTTGTTTGGACCTGTCATTAAGTCCTCTAATGTTCCAGGTGAGGATTTTCATCATTGGGTTGGTGTTGGGGTTTGGAGGTAAACCTCTGAGATCTTGTGGATCTGTCCAGAGTTTATCATGAGGTTGCTTGCCTCCCTGATCATTTGTTGCACTATTTTGCAGCCTCTTCTCTTTTCTTCTCGTAGGATTTTCTTTGAGCCGGAGTGCGAATCCGTGGCTATGCCTAGTCGTGTTGTGGATCCCGTAAAGGAGTTGATAAATACTTTCTGCACCTTATGCAATTGTTCTCCGAAAAGGGTTTGCAGGTCTTTTTGATTCAGGGCTTCTTCTAGCTTTTCCAGGTCTATGCCAGCGAGATCTCTTTCGTCCAGCTGCATTGGGGTGTCCCCATCTCCTTCTCCCCTGTCCTCCATGTGTGCTTCCTGGCTTTGGGGTGGGGGGGTTGGATTTGATGGATTTTCCTATGATTGTTGCGGATTTTTGTACGGATCTTGGATTTCCTCCTCCTCTGGCAGGTGATTCAGGATTTCGTAGGAGTTTCTAGTTGCGATATTTTGCTTCTTCCCTTGGATTTATCTCCTTGGTGGGTTTCGCTTCTTTGATGCCACCATGGTGAATCCATCCTTTTGTGTTGGCTCGCTTGCTTTGGCGACTATTTTGATGAGGGGGAAGTCCATGAAGAGGTGCCCGTGCTCGTGACATCTCCTGCAGCGAAAGAGGACGTGCTCATAGTCCAGGGTTTGTTGCCATTCCTCGTCTTGGTATTCCAGAGTTACTGAGCCGGGAAGTGCTTTGGAGATATTCATATAGACGCAGATCCTGGCATAGGAGGTGTATTTTCTTTGCCTGGTGGCCTCTGATGCTCTTACATACTGCCCTAAAGTATTCCATATGCCCATTAGAATCTCCTCCAACCAGAACTCTTGCGGTAAAGAGTATAGGCGGATCCACACTGGGGCCATGGTGAACTCTTCTTTGTCAGGGCTGAATCTTTCAGTCCAGAAATGTAGGAATAGCCCAGCTAAGTTGAAAAAGTATGGCCCATTTTCGAATATCCTGTCTTTATCCTCTAGGTTGTATAGGATGATTGTAAAAAATCCCTTGGAGATGAGATGGACTTCGTAATCCCCTTTGGGGTTCCACCAGTGTTTGATCCATTTATGAAGATCCCGTTCTGTAGGCCAGAGCCCCAAGAACTTTCCTATGAGGGCATGTTCTTTCATAAACTTTGTGTGTTCTCCTACCCTGGTAGAGCTAATAAGATATCTTGGTGCTTTTTCCAGTTGGGGTATGCATTTACCTGGTTCCCATCCTCGGTGTGGCTTTGCCTGGGAGGTTCCAGCTTCAACTTCTGTGTCCATTTCCTTCCTGAGGCCATGTTCTCTGGCTAGGAGTTGTTTGCGTACTTGTTGGGGTGGCTCGAAAGCTGGTCGCTTCACACGATTTTCGGATCAGTCGTTAGCAGCGATATTGTTGTATGAGAGGGGTTGCCCCCCCCGATTCCCATTATGGTGTGTCAGTAGGGTCGAGCCTGAGTTTTGCTACAGAATGTGCGCCGCGCGGGAGATTTGGCTGTGAGCGTCTGCTGCCTGCGGCTGAAGGATTAGGGTTTCCTTAGTCATTCACTCTCCATCGTCGGATTTCAATAAGTATAAATTATTCAATAATCTTTCAATAATTTTTTAATATTATTCACATTCCCAAATTCTTTTTAAAATTTAAATTTCTTTCCAATTAGTTTTCATGCAATTTAAAGTTCCTATACTTTCATATCAGTCTAACAAGAGTTAACGTTCTCTTTTGAATTTTATTTTTTTTAAATAGACAAATAAATTTAAATTAAAAAAATCAAATATTAAAATTAAGAAAAAAAAAATTAATTAAGAAAATCAAATATTAAATTTAGAAAAAAAAATTAAAATTAAAAAAAAAAATCAAATATTAAGCTTATAATTTATTAGTCCCTGCCGTAGGCATAGAGGAACTATAGTGATCAATAAATCGTTGACTTCATATTACTTTGTCCTTTGACAACAAATATTTTCATATTATCTATTGTTGGAACCGGGGAATTGAAAACATTGATTTTTATAATAAAAAAGTACCATATTTGTCATGATTTGATTGGACAAGGGATTGGAGGTCTTATTGCCAGCTTCGTTATTCCCAATGTTATATATGTTGGCATATCCAAAGTATTTGATCGTATATGGTCTTTTTGAATCATATATTTTGTTATGCATTCATCGAAGGTAGATTAATGCTAGCATTAATCCAAATGTTTGGCTTAGCATTTTATGCTAGGTAAATTTGTGGCAATGTTTTATATGGTGGCATATCCAAAGTCTGGCCTTCCAATACATTCTAGGGTGTTCAGACTATTGTTACAAAAAAATACAATAATTTTTCGGGATACATCAGAGATCTGCCACATTGCATATTTTTGTTACATGTTTAGAGAGCATTTCTGACAGACTTAAATGTTCACCTAACAGGCTTGGTAGCATTGAATACTTTCTTAAGAGGCTTTTTACAATACCTTTTTTTTCTGTTTTTTAAATTTATATGTTTCAGTGGCATTGTTGGTTTACTGGTTCATGCTTGTTTTTTGCATCTCCACTGATTTCTTATTTGCATGTTGTTGTTTTTCTTGCTTGGTTGTTCGTGTTGTTGCAGTTTGCATGTTTGGGTTTCTGCAATCATGATTGGAACTGTGTCGGCCTCAAACTATATTTCATAGCTGGCGATGATTTTTACATGGATTATGTGTTACTATGGTTTCATAGTTATGAGAGTAGATTTTGTTGTGTGAGAGATATAGATGTTCTCTTCCTTTTTTTTTCTCTTGTAAACTATGTTTCTGGCTCAATTTAACGGGTTGAGGATTTTTGGGGTTCAAAAAATTTAAAATCATTTGTCACTCCCTTCCATCCCCGCTACCTTCTGCCCTTCCCAATAGACATTAATTATGCTTTCAAAAGTCAGAACCGACCAGACAGGTACGAAAAAATGGGATTTAATAACTGGAAAGGTCAAGGACATATCCCATTAAAATGAATAGACAAGAGAATATTATTGGATCTATTAATTTCTTTTGCCTCCATTTTGAATTTGCAAAAATTATTTTTTTCTTTTTTGTCCTGTTTGCGCTCTTTTTGTTTTCTTAAAAGCTTCAACATAGTCCACAAACTTGTCACCCACAGAGGCCTTCACGTCATGTCCCGCTTTAATATTGTTCATATCTTAGATGTGAGATTTGAGAATCTACTCAGATATGAGAATTTTAATACGTGTTATTAGTCATTATTCAACGTACATATTCGAAAAGATTGGCATTAATAAGCGAAAATATTGAGAACATCTGACATTAAAATGAATTAACACAAAATCTACAGAAGATCATCCAACATTGCCTTTAAATACTTATTTTCATTTCTCTCTATCATCAAAGAGTTGCTCTTTTGGGTGCCTTCATTCTAATTTTCCTGTTCATGGACATGTAAGACAACTTAGAGATGTGATTGAGGCCCATAAGAGAGACTGGTTTTATGTGATGTGAGCTTTGAGTAAAACAAAACTCTGTTATAGAAGAGAAATTCAGAGAGGAGGGAAAAAAAAGAACAAGTATGTTTTGGTTGGTGTTCTCCCCGTGTTCGATGCTTTGGTTGGTTGAAAAGGCTGCCTGGAGATTTCTTTGTTGAACTTCTTTGTTTTCTTGCTGGGAGTTGTAATGGATTTTCAGGTCAAGTGCAAAATAGTTCTTCGTTGAAGTATATATCTTCTTCCAAAAACACGGATTTTGCAAGTGTATCGAATTTTGCAGATCCCACAAGATTTTGTCTTCCTCGGGGGTGATGCATTTACAATGGCTTGCCTCAGATTGGCCTTAGATTTTTACCTTCACCTTTCATTTTTTCTTTGTTGATATGTAACCATACTTGATCACCAACTTCAAATTGATGATCAACCTGATGTTTATCATGCCTCAGCTTATATTTGGCTTGGATTTTCTTCAATTTTTCCTATATTGCTTGATGTACCTAATGAATCCTTTGAATGAACCTATGAGATTTATCTGTATCATCATGTCCATCTTCTTTACCCACTTCTCCAAAATAAAATTCCATAGGTGATTGAGGCAAGTACCCAAAACATACTTCAAAAGGAGTTTTTTGAGTAGAAGAATGCATGGCATGATTATAGGCATTTTGTACATAAGGTAGTTGTTCATCCCATAAATTAGGATGCTTGCTACAATATCCTCGAAGTAAATGTACCACTGTTTTGTTTACCACCTTTGTCTATCCATTTTTCTGTGGATGAAAATTTGTGCTCTTATTCAAATTAGTGTCCATTAGCTCCCATAAATGAGACCAAAACTTTCCCAAAAAGAGAGAGTCTCAATATGATATAATATATGTAGGAAGTCCAAAATTAACCCAAACATTAGTGAAGAACATCTGTGTTGTTTGTTCAACTGTGAGTTGTTTCTTCCATGGCATCAAAATACACATCTTGTTGAATTTAGACACGACAATATATATATAATCATGACCTATCCTAGACATTGACAAACCTGCTATAGAATACATGGAGATACTTTCCCTAATCATGGCATCAAAATACACATCTTGTTGAATCTATCCACAACAACATATAGATAATCATGACCTGTCCAAGGAATCGACAAACCTCGACAAAATGAGGGTGTGTTATAACTGAGAAGGTACTGGAAGTGGTGTATATAACCCTAAATTTGTGTTTCTAGGCTTACTTGTGGCACACATAACACACCCTTTGATATACTTGGAAATTGTTTCATTCATTCGAGGCCAATAACAATACCTCTACAACTATGCTACTATCTTACCAACCTCAAAATGATAAAAAATGAGAGACGTGTGAGCTTCTCTTATTACGTTTACTCTTTCATCTCTAGGTATACAAAGATTTCCAAGATGATATAACAAATTGTCATGCATATAATAATATTATTGTTGATTTCCATGAGTTAATGCATCATATAACTCCTTAAAATCATCATCCCGAGTATATTGTTCTGCATAACTTTCATGCGCTAAAGGATTATACATGAGTATTGTCGATGTAGTGATAAGTGTTCCTTAAAACATATCTGCAACCTTTTTATGAACACCTTTCTTATATTTTATTACCAAATGAAATTGTTGTAGAAAACCCATCCACCTGAAGTGTCATGACTATTTAATCTTGGTCTGTGACTGCATATATTGTAATGGATGATGATCTGTACGAGTGATAGTCTCCTTTGCCATTAATTAATGCTTCCATTTCTTTACACTTCGTACCAACACATACAATTCCTTATAATATGTTCGATAGTTAATAGCATCTTGTGTAAAAGTCTCAGAATGATAAGATATATGTTTACCTTGTTGCATCAAGATTTCTCCCATGGAATATCTGCTTGCATTGGTTTGAATCTCAAATGACTGTTGTAGATCCGAAAAATCCAAAATTGGTGTGGTGCTTATGTTTTCCTTCAATGTATTGAAGCCTTTATACTTCTTTCCTCCCCATTGAAAGACTTGTTTAACACTTGTTAATGCATGTAGAGGAGATTCTATGTATGATAAATTAGCAATGAATTTCCTCCAATACTATTTTTCTTCTAAGAAGCTCTTGAATTTTGTGGTAGTAGTCGGCTTGGTCCATTTCACAATGACTTCTACTTTCGCATGGTCTATTTTTAGCTGACCATTCGCTACAATATAACCCAAATATACCAGAGAAGTTTTTCCAAATTCACATTTAGATAACTTGATATACAACTTCTCCTTATTCAAGAGATCAAACATTGTCTTGACATGCTTTATATGATATTCCCATCTTTGACTAAAGATCAATATATCATCTAAATAGATGATAACAAAATAATCTATGTACGGTTTGAACACATCATTCATTATCCTCATAAATATTGTCGGTGCATTGAATAACCCAAATGGCCTAACTAACCATTCGAACAATTATTTCTTAGTCTTGAAAGCATTTTTCTATATGTCACCTTCTACAATTATGATATGATGGTAACCACTTCTCAAATCCAAATTAATGAAATAAACAACATTATTTAATTGATCCAATAAGTCATCAATTCTGGGAAGAGGATAACGGTTCTTTACTGTAATCTTATTCAGGGCTCGGAAGTCATTACACATCCTCCACGTGCCATATTTCTTTGGAACTAATACAATATGAGAACTAGATGGAGAGGATCTTGGAATGATGATTCCATTATTGAGCAACTCCTAAACCTGTTTCTTTATTTTTGTATTCTCTACCACTGATGACCTATACATTCCAATATTCGAAAGAGGAGCATCCTGCTGCAAATATATTTCATGTTCAGTCTCCCTCTTAGGAGGAAACCCTGTAGGTTCCTAGAATAATTCATCGTAGTTAGATATGATTTTGATCAATTCCTTCTTATGACCTTGATCACAACCTGATAAACCATCTGTTATATATTCTCATTTTTTTTCACTATCATGAGAACAAAATATTTACTTTCTCTTATGAGTCTCTTAGTTTCCATATGCTCACTAAAGAAACATATGTTTTGATACGATGAGCTATGACAATATACTCAACCCCATCCTTGAATAGATGATATTTATTCTCTTCACGGTAAAATATGTCCTTCCTATCAAATAAATATGGACTATCCAAGACAATGCCGAAAATGTCAAGAGGTACAACATCTAACTCAACCTCAACAAATAACTTAGTTGTTATTGCAAATCTAATCTTGCATTGTTTTGTTACCTGCAACTTAGCATATTCACATACCCAACCTAATGGATAAGGTTTTTTATGAGGTGTTTTATTAAAACCCAACTGATTAACAATTGCTTCAGATATTAGGTTAACTTGATATCCATTTTCAAATAAAGTATCCACCTTCATATGCTTGACTATAAATCTGATATGGAAAAGTTTGCTTCTCTTCTTTTGATCAGTATCACTTTCCAATTTAGCGGATTGAATTGAAGAATTATAATTGATAGTTGATATACCTTTCATTCCTATTTCCATGATCTTAGATTCATCCCTAGAATATGACCTTAGATCCTGATTATATGATGCAATAGTCTTATGCTTCCCTTTATCCTTGAACTTCTTCGATCATAATTTTGGATGCAACTTCAAACATTGTGATTCCTCATGTCCCTTTTTCTTATAGTGGGAACATGTAAGTCTTTCCTCAACTTGCATTACTGTAGTTGATTAGTTATTGTTCCATTTACCTTTCAGTTTATTTTCAAACTTGAATTCCTTCTTATATTCGATTGCATGCTTACCCTTACTAGCCTCCAGATGTGTATCTTGTACTCATAGTTTATCAATGTTAGTAGGGATAAACTTTGAACTAGTGTGAAGAAGATAGGAGTGCATGCCACCAATATACTTTAGAAGAGTTTCATGGGTATACAATGGAATTCCTAAGGATAATTCCTTATTTTTGAATTCCTGAGTATATTCTTGAATGACGTTTACACTTGCTTAGATGTTTCCATTCTATAATTGTTGTTTGCATATAAACCAATGGATATAATTGTTTTCTTATAGCCCTAGAAAATTTATCCCAAGAAGAGATTACTTTACCCTTTTGAACAAGATCAACTTGCATATTTATCTCCCACCATATTAAGGCTATGCCACTTAGTCGAAGAGAAGCTAATTGTATCTTTGTAGCCTCATCCACAATATTTTGAAACTTGTAATATACCTCTAATTTCTTTATCTAGTTGTCTAATTTCTCGACATTCAATTCTCCATCATAGGTTGACAATTCGAACTTGACATCCAACTTTAATAAAGGCAAATTATGCTGAGACTTCTTAGAGGACTTCTTTTGACAAGAAGAATTTTTACTTGCTTTAGAAGAAGATGATGATAGGGATGGTGAAGGGGGCTCTAAAGGTCCACCACCTTCACCTCCTCCTTCTTCTTTTACCGAAAATTGTCCACTTATGGGATTTTGAATTCTTCATTACAAATCATCTATTATCTCTCCCATTGAGTGAATTGTATCCATAATTTATTCTAGAATAATGGGAGGATATTCCCCTCCTTTCCTTTGGAAGCCATCTTATGATCACAAAGTTTTCTTTCAATATCACATTTATAACTTCCAAGCTCTCCTTTACCAAGTTTGAGTTTGGATCTTGTAAGCATTCACTTGAAAAAACTTGTCAAACATGCTTTGATACTAACTTGATCCAAAAAATCCTTAGATGTTAATTATTTTAAATACATATAAACATCTACTTGATCTTCAAAGTAATAATGATCGCTTGATTGTTTACAATTCACATGTGAAACACTTATCTAACAATATAAGTGCATAACTTTATGTCCAAAATTATTACATGCATAACATAAACCAAAACATATAATTTGATACCTGGGAGTTGAAGGTCTTCTCAAAGGATGTGCTCTTATGAATCCTTCTTCTTCTTGAGTCTTATCTGTCTATTGTTGATTCTGAAATCTAAATCTTCTTGGTGGAGGAGTGTCCCTGTAATCTTCCTTGTATATCTTCCTATCCCCTTTGATTGTTTCTGCATAACTTTTTGGACATGTTTCTTTCTCTGTTGTTTTGGAGCTTGATCCCTTTTCTGTCTGATTGTATCCAAGTACAGACTTGTCAATATGAGATTTTTGACTACTGATAATGTCATCTAGAACTTTTGATCTATTCTTCATATTTTTATTTTGAATATCCTTTCTTAGTGCGACAATCTCTGCTTCCAAGTTTCCAATGATCCTGTCCTTTTCCTCTAGATTTTCTTTGAGTGCTTCATCATTTTTTTTATCTTCTTCTATTTGAACCTTCAATTTTGTGATCATTTGTTCTAGTTCTTGAGTATCCTTTTTCTTGTCTAGCTCTTCTTGTAGTTTATTGTTTTTCTTCTTTTCCCTTCTGATAACTTCTATGGCACACATTAATTCTTCTCAATGGTCAACTTCTGATTCTTCAATTTTTTCTTCGACTTCTTTGTCAAAGTATTTTATTGCCATGAATAGAACTCTTCCTGTCTCATTGTCACTCACTTCATCTTCATCTGATGATGAGATGTCTTCTTTGGTGCATAAGATTTTCTTGAAAACTTTTTTTGTATTTCTTTTGCCTTTATATGTGTGTTTTCCTTTTCAGTAACCTTCATCATTTCTCTTTTTCTTATGAGGAAATTTGTTAGCAAAATGACCAATACCATCACAATTAAAACAAATTAAAGAAAGCTTACCTCTATACCTACCATCGGTTCCCTTGTTCAGCCTTTTGACGAAGTTGGCCACTTATTCATCATTTTCTGAGACGTCACTACTGTTGCTATATTATTCTTGTTCCTTTTTCTTTTTCTTTGATCTTTTGGATGCTTTGAAGGCTGCTTCTTTTACATATGGATTTTCTTGTTCAGTTCTCATTTCATATGCTGTGAATATTCCATGTAATTCGTCCATGCTTATTAATTTTAGATCCGATCTTTCTTCTAGTGCTGATATATTAGGGTTAGATCTCATAGGAAGAGATCTTAGTACCTTTTGAACAATTACAGATTCTTCGATTCTTTCTCCCAATCCTATTATTGCATTTACTATTTCATCGACTCGTAAGAAGTAGGCTGCAATATTCTCATCTTCCTTCATTTTTAGTTGTTTGAACTGACCTCTGTAAGTTTGAAGCTTTGCTGCTTTGACTTTTGTATCTCCTTCATACATATTTTGAAGCTTTTCCCAAAGGATTTACAATGTGCAACTTTGGTGAATACCATATCACTGAGACCATTCAAAAGTGCATTTTTGGCTTTGGAATTATTCTCACTGAGTTTCATTGCTTTGTCATTTGTTGGTGGAACTGTTGGTGCTATGTATCCATCTACAATTGATTTCCAAACTTGAAATCCATGTGCCTGTATATATGTCTTCATACTTATGCTCCAAAAATCATACTTTTGTCCATCAAACTGTGGTATTCCATTTTTATACAAGTTGGTACTCTCCATGATCTACCTTTCAGTGGTTAAACTGATTTATGAAGGAACCTTCTCTGATACCAATTGTTGGATTACTGAGAGGGGGGATGAATCAATAATAGCATAATTATAATCCTTTTTCTTCAAAAAATCCAAGTGTTATATCAATGTAGAATTATTATCCAATAATGAGCAATAAGAAATGAACAATCACACACATACACAATACACCAGTGTTTTACGTGGAAACCCAAATCGAGAGAAAACCACAGAATTTTTTTTCTTATATGTCTTGAAGAATCACATTCATTGGAAGCACCAACATCCTTTGTTTTCTAGCTCCAACTGGAAGGAGGCTCCAACCCCCTAGTTAATCAGGCTACAACCCGAGGGAAGCTCAAACTCCCCAATTCTCTGGCTACAACCAGAAGGAAGATACAAACCCCTATGTTCTCTGGCTACAACCGGAAGGTGGCTACAACCAATTGTCCTTGCCACATCCAACCGCACTGAAGTAGAAGTAGAATGACGGAACCATTGCCACACTATCACTGTGAGATATATTGTTGTAAACCTGTAACAATGAACCTGAACCATGAATCAACCATGCATAGAAATGTACCTCAACCTGTAATCAAACTATACCATAAACAAGTGCATCAACCATGCACCAACCTGTACCATAAACAAGTGCATCAACCATGCACCCACATGTACCAAACAATCTGTAATCAACCTGCACCATAAAAAAGTGCAACCAACCATGTACCAAGTATGTACCAATCATGTGTCAACTACCCATCAACTATGACTCATCAATATGTACCAACATCATCAACTATACACCTCATGTATGTGCCAACTCATCAACTACTTGTATCAACCATGTACCCAACTTGTACCTCAACCAAAAGCCCTCATCAATTTCATCATCGAAATATGATTTATAACTCTGTAATAGACCTATTGTATATGATCACATACCTACAAACATTCCTTAACTTTAAACAACAAGAGACTAGCATTTACATCAAACTTTTCTTTAGTCTCACATGACTAGTTTTGGATTAGTCAACAACCCTAACTTGAAATAATCATAACTTTGTACCTGTAATGAATAAAGATTTGAAACTAATATACAATGTTCTTAAGTGTGTTTTATGTAATTCCTCCAGGTTTCACTCCTTGGAACCTCTAATAAAATTAGTTATAGAAAAAATGGCATACCTTGTTGAATTCTGGCTTATTCTAGAGAGCGACCTTGTAGAGCATGTCCCGCACGGAATATTTCTTGAATAGATATGAAACTATTACAAAACATACTACAGACTGTACTATAACCAACACATTTTGTCTTATTAAATTTGTATCTTTTATAAATAATTTATGACATTTTTACCTGAAACACCTGTTTTTGACTAGTTTCAGGACTAGCCACAAACCCTATTTTCCATGGAGTGTAACTCCAAAAATACAACAGCCCACAAGCTGAATTTTTTAACACAGATAATTGGATATGTTTCCTCAATGGAATAGAAATTTCACGATCTGAATCATTCTATAAAAAAATTTATTGTGAAAATGGTGAGATGACCTGTAAATAACATACCTTAGAAAGCATCATCAAAAGAATTTATCCTTCCTTGAATTCCAGCCTTGTTTTCTTCACCTTCCTTCAGAAATTAGACTTATATATCCTTTGGTTACCTCAGACACCTATATGTATTCAATATTCTCAAGTGTGTCTAAAATGAGAGAGCCTTGCCTCTTATTTATACTCTCCAAGTAGCTTCCTTAAAAACATCTTCTAGGTCACTTTGCCCACTTTCC
>SNQJ01S0021632.1:89443-103928 GCA_010110895.2 Picea sitchensis | reverse complement strand
TGTATGTGCCAACTCATCAACTACTTGTCTCAACCATGTACCCAACATGTACCTCAACCAAAATCCCTCATCAATATCATCATCCAAATATGATTTTTAACTTTGTAATAGGCCTGGTGTATATGATCACATATCTGCAAACCTTCCTTAACTTTAACAACAAGAGACTATCATTTTCATCAAACTTTTCTTTAGTCTCACATGACTAGTTTTGGTTATTCAACAACCCTAACTTGAAATAATCATACCTATATACTTGTAATGAATAAAGATATGAAAATGATACACAATTTTCTTCAGTGTGTTTTATGCAATTCCTCTAGGTTTCACTACTTGGAACCTCTTAGAAAAGGAGTTATAGAAAAAATGGAATACCTTGCTGAATTCTGGATTATTCTAGAGAGCAACCTTGTAGAGAGTGCCCCACAAAGAATATTTTTTGAATGGAAATGAAAATGTTACAATGAATACTAAAGAATTTACTATAACCAACACATTTGGTCTTACTTAATTTGGATCTCTTATGAAGAAGTTATGACGTTTTTATCTGAAACCCCTGTTTTAGACTAGTTTCAGGACTAGCCACACACCCTATTTTCCAGGGAGTGTAACTCCAAAAATACAAAAATCCATAATATGAATGTTTTACCAAAGATACTTGGATATGTTTCCTCAATTTCCTATCAATTTCACATTCTTAATCATTCTATAAAATAATTTATTGTGAAAATGGTGAGATGACTTGTAAATAACATACCTTAGAAAGCATCATCAAAAGAATTTATCCTGCCTTGAATTTCGACCTTATTTTCTTCACCTTACCTCTTAAATTTGTCTTAGATATCCTTTGGTTACCTCGGTCACATATATATATTCAATATTCTCAAATGTGATGTAAAATGAGAGATCCTTGCCTCTTATTTATACTCTCCATCTTCTAGGCCACTTAACCCATTTCTAGGTCACTTAACCCGTTTCTAGGTCACTTAACCTATTTCTAGGTCACTTAAATAATTTATAGGTCACTTAACCTATTTTCCTCATTTTTAGGGTTAACCACTTTCCATAATTAGAAAGTTCTCCATTACTTTATCATTTAAATATTCCTCCTGGACTTTGTCACCTCACTTTATCATTTAAATAATATTCTTTAACTTTATCACTTCACTTTATTATTTGAATAATCCTTCTTGACCTTGTCACTTAAATTTATCATTTAAATAATAATTTATTCTTTTCAATATCTTTGACTTCTTTGACCTTTTGGGGCTTCAAGCCAACATATGAGGGTCATCCAACTTCGTAAGGCCATAACTCTCAAACCGTGAGGAGTTATGTGACGTTCCACATACCACCAGAAATGGCATGACATGTAATATCCATCTAGAATAGTATTACCTACAAATATATCAAAACTCATACCATTATCGATCAAACAAAATTGGGTCCATTACACAAACCTGGGTTCTCCAACTTCTCATGGCCATAACTCTCTAATCGTGAGGAGTTATGTGATGTTCCACATACCACCAGAAATGGAATGACATGTATTATCCATATAGAATAGTCTTACCCTAAAATAAATTAAAACTCATACCATTATACATGAAACAACCTTGGGTCCATTACCCAAACCTTTGTGCTACTATAATTCGCTATCGGACTTTCTCCAAGGGTTGAAATCAATCACCAAGGGTTGACATCAATCTACAATATCACTCTCCAATGGTTGACATCAATGACAACCAACAATCCATACCAACTATCCATCAACCTAAGCCAATTGTATAACAATGTGGTTGCCATTATATATTAAGAACACATACATTATCATGGTAAACATGTAGTCATTCACAGAGTAAAACACAATCATTCACATGGTAAAAACACCATCATTCTCAGGGAAAAAACTCAGTCAATCTTATGGTAAAAACAAAGTCTATCTCATGGTAAAAACACAATCATTCTCAGGGTAAAAACACAATCCATCTTATGGTAAAATCGTTGTCATACATAGAGAATAATAAGTTCTCATCTATAGAAATTAAGTACGTTGTCATACAACAACAAATGCACCATTGTCCATTAAAAATTATGATGATAATCTATTGATAAAAATAATGGTGTATAACAATGATATGAATTTATGTCACACATTATATAAATTTGCCATCCAAAATATTGCTATCCATGATATATAACCAATTGAAACTTATCAAACAAAACCACAACAAATTTTGTCACATGTATAAATGAAATCATAGAGGTAAATCGCCATTCCCTGGGAGAAATAAATAAACAAAAACGCAGAGGTTTTTCCAATCGAGCACGAGGTAAATCGTGAAGTAAAATTTGTGTATAAATTCATTGTGTAAATGGAAATGATCCTAGATGATCGAAGGTTAATCAACACAAAAACACAGATATTGGGCCTTCAAAACACAAAGGTTGTCATTTACAAATGCAGGCTTTTATCAATCCAAAACGTAGATGAAATCAAAGTTTTAATCAATCAAGACGTAGAGATACTCTTTCACAAAGAAGGAACAATGATTAGAGATTAACAATAAGAGAAAAACATAGAGGTATGTAAGGGATAGATAGTTGGCTAAATTTATCCTGCACTCATCATCCATGCTCAGAAAAGCAAGGCATTTGAATCTATAGGTATTTAAACACCGAAGTGACGATCGTTGATTTGTCTCCTGGCCGACTGCTCATGCATAGACTCATGACTAGAGGGATAAGGGAAAAACAAAATTTTATTCGTAATAATCAATAAAACAAACATAGAAAATTCATAGAAATCACGGTTGGGCTTGTCAAGGGAATCAATTCAAAATGCAACAAGTGTAAGGCTGGGATGACTTTAAGTTCATTGGTTATAAAATTCTAAGTAAAACATAATCTTTACACAAAATAAGTATAGTAATGAAAGTGAAAGAAAAATATTAATCTACCATTCAAAAATAAACGCATTTGTACTGTAGCCAAATGCGATAGCTCCGAGTCATTGTCCCACGTGCACTCTATTTAACTCCTGCTTGCCAACCAATTTGACCTCACCGGTACCTCCCAGCCAATGCTAGGGGTAATATTCTTCCCCTGAGCCCCTCGAGCCGCAAAGGGGCCACACACCCAATACCAGAGAACCACTAGAACCCAACTCACCTCGCAAGGTCGAGCTACCACTTGTTACCCGAGTTAGGTATCCCAACTCCCACAAGATAAGTTCAGTCAAAACAAAAATTCAGCAGCGTAACATTACGCATAAATATAAGATCCATACTCCTCCATCCTTTTTATAGAATTTTTAAGTAAATAGTTTACCAAATTCTTATTAAATTCCTTTTTCATTTAATTATTTAGGGAAAACCTCCCTCGTACACATGTCACCCGATCCCCTAGTTGCACTAGAAATTTATTTTATTAATTATTTAATTATTCCTATTTCCCTCACCCACCTAAAAGAATTCCTAAAAATGCTCCTAGGTGTCCCGAAATTCCCTTACACTTCTGAAATGACTTACACCTTACTAAATTCCTAATTGAGTTCAAAAATAGCAAGTTCCCAAGGCAAGATTCCTTACTAAGTTATACATTCAATTGTTTCTTTATGCTTCCCCTTTTCTTTATGTTTCCCCTTTCTCCTTTAGTTTCCTATTTCTTTTAAGTTTCCCTCTTCTCCCTTTTTAACTAAAAAATCAATTTAGCAAGTGTAGAAAAACAACCATTTACCCCTTTTCTTTTTAACTAAAAGTTAAATTGGCATATGTAGATAAAACATTCATTTCCCTTTTATAAAAATTTAATCCCCCATTATAATTTGATTTTAAAATTTAATTTGAATTTCTTACCCCCTTCTTGTTACAAATTTATTTATTATTAATTTTTTTTTTACCACAAGTTCTACTTAGACGTAGGTTTTTAATTTCTCTAGGTTGGGTGACATTTTTATTAGGGAAAATCATTTTTAAATCTTTTAGGGAAAATCGTTTTTACATATTACTTATCACATCATTCATTTTAAGGCCATCTAGGTTTATTCACTTACCATTTAAAAATGCGACATGCCCTTCAAGATGCACTAGGTTCTCCAAGGGTGCCACTCGCCTCTTTCCATTTTCCTTGCGCGTCGTGCCCTTCAGGATGCACTACGTGCTCCAAGGGTGCCACTCACCTCTTAAATGACTTGATAGACATCAAAATACCCTAGAGTCAATACTCCTCTAGGTGATCTTGTGGGAGACTAAGGTCCTCTAAGGAATAAGCCCCCTGCCTTATTGCGCACCCCTTAGAATCATCATCAACGACTATCGCAGTCTTCCCTCATGACATCATGGGTATTATCGAACTAGGTAATCATTAACCTACAGTTTGATCCATGGTGGGAGTGCTAGTAGGCTGTGGTAGGGATTCTCCCACACCTCTCCCTCAAAGTCTCTAGTTCTCGTGTGTGACCCCTCTACTCCACATGTGAGTCTGGTTAGAAATCTCTTGTCAGCCTGCATCATCAACGAATCATGTCAGAAAAATAATAAATCATCATAATATCTAATCATATGTACATATGTCACATCAAAAATATTCAACCCAACAATCCACTCCCTGATTCGATCCAGAGTCCAAGGGGTTTCATCGATGCCTCTGCAATATAGAGGTCCAAAGTCCTGCACACTCAAGAGAACTTAGTCAATAGCACATGTCTATGTCAATATAACAAAATAACATATCACCATATCCATAATGCCTCATAATCATAATCAAACGACCAATAATATAATAATCTGGATCACTTGCAAGCAAGTGTCCTCAAAGAATAAGTTCGCTCAGTGCGCGCAAGAGAGGGATGTTACATACACCCCCTCTTGGTATAAAATTTGTACCAAAGTTTCACAATATATAAGTTTTGAAATAATGTGTATCACAGTATCATAAGTCTATCTATCAAACACAAATGGAAATTGATGGAACATATCATATGTATCTTCCCAGGTCACCGAGAACGAACTATAGTTGTCCCACTGGACCTTGACCTGATATACTGTTCGACGTCGTAGCTATCAAATGCGATGGTCTAGGATGCATATTGTCTCTACCATGAGAGCACCCTCATTAGATACCTACAAGGAACTCATGTCAATAACATGTGTAGGATCACTAATATAATGTCTCAAAACAGATAAGTGAAAAACATCGTGCATATGCCTCAAAGAATCAGGAAAGGATAGTAGATAGGACACAAGCCCTTTCTTTTCCATAATATTGAAAGGTCCCACAAACCTAGAAGATATTTTAGAACCCTTTCCAAACTTTATCAAGCTCTTATGCGATTTCACCCCAACAAGACTCGATTGACAACTTCGTAACTATGGTCGACACAGTGCACATCGACATAGCTATTTTGTTGATCCTGCACTTATTTGATCCTTTGTCTTATTGTTTTCATTTGATATTCCATTTATTGGATCTCTTCTGGTCCCACCAGGACCCTATCCTCAAGAAGTTCCCAACTCAAAGGCATCCAACCCAATCGCCCATAAAGAAACTTGAAAGGCTCCATCTTAATGGTTCTTTGATAACTGTTGTTATATGTGAATTCTACTAGTGACAAGAATTCTTCCCAATGCTTATGTTGGTCCATCACGTACATGCACAACATGTACTCCAAGATTTTGTTTGTTTGTTCGGTCTTCCCTTCTGTCCCCAGGTGATACGTAGTACTAAAGTTAACTTGGGTTCCCAATGCCTCTTGGAAACTAGTCCAAAATCATCCAGTAAACATTGATCCTTGATTGGATATAATACTCTTAGGCACGCCATGCAGCCTCACAATATCACTGATGAAAATTCTAGCTATGTCACCTGATACATCGTATGCACAAGAATAAAATGAGCACTCTTCATCAGAGTGTCGACTACCACAAAAATCAAGTCGTGTTTCCTTACTGTAAGTGGAAATCCAACAATGAAATCCATCGAAATAAGCTCCCATTTCGATTTTGAAATAGTGTGTGGTTGTAGTAATCTTACTGGATGTTTATGTTCATCTTTCACCTGCTGACATTCTAGACATCTTTCCATGTAGTTGACAATGTCTTCCTTCATTCATTTCCATAAGAATAAGGGTTTAAGGTCTTCCCTCATCTTCGTGACTCCAAGATGAGCCATGTATTCTGCACTGTGAGCCTAATTTAGGATCAAAATCCTCAACTCGTCGTTCGTTGGTACGTAAATTCAATTTTTAAATCTCAATAATTCGTCAGTGTCCAACGTAAATCCTTAAAATCTTGGTACCATCATGGTGTTTTGTCCAATACAATCCTTGACCTCTTTGTACCAGTCATCATGCGCTGTAAGGTTAGAATATTTTCACGTAGATTCATCTGAAGAGGAAACATCAAAAATATGTGTGGTCTCTAACTTCACGCATCCACCACTTGGTTCATTCTTCATTGTATATAAGTAATCTTGAAATTGTACTCTCTAAGCAATTTCGACCAATGTCGTTATCGTGCATTCAAGTTGCTTTGCGTAAAGATGTGTTGTAGTCCACAGTGGTCCATTTTTAGTCCTAATTTATTTCCAATAAGGTAGTGTCTCCAAAATATCAAGGCACAAACAATGGCTAACAACTCCAAATCATGCGTCGCATAGTTCTCCTCATGCCTTCTCAACTTCCTCGAGATATAAGCGATCACTCAACCGTCTTGCATGAAGACTCCGCCTAAGCCTTCCTTGTATGCATCAATGCATACCAATAAGTCCATGTCCATGTTAGGGACCATCAGTATTAGTGTCTTTGTCAGCATCTCCTTGAGCCTCTGAAATTCCTCCACACATTTCTCGATCCAAACAAACTTCTCGTTCTTCTTTTGCAATTCCATGATCGAATTTGTTATCTTTGAAAATCCCTTAATGAATCGTCGATAGTATCCTGATAAACCCATGAAGCTTTGCACTTCTGGGACATTCGTCGATGCAAGCCATTCCATAATGGCCTTGATCTTTGTTAGATCCACAATGATACCTTCGTCGGAGATGACATTCCCCAAGTAGTGAATCTTCGATTAATAAAATGAGCATTTAGAAAATTTCCCATACAATTGTTTCTCTCGTAGACACTATAGTACTAAGAAGAAGTGCTCATCATGATCCTCCATCATCTGAGATTAAATCAAAATATCATCAATGAATACTTGGATGAACGTTTCCAAATACTCACGGAACATCCTATTCATCAAACTCATAAATACCCTTGGGGAGTTCGTCAGCCCAAATGGTAAAATAGTAAACTCGTAATGTACAAAATTCATATTAAAGGTGTCCTTAGGGATGCCATCCTCTTTTATCCATAATTGGTGATACCCTGATCTCAAGTCAATCTTTGAAAACACCATCACACCCTTCATCTGATCTAACAAATCATCAAACCTTGGCAACGGATATTGATTCTTGATCGTTGCCTTGTTCAATTGACGGTAGTCAATGCAGAGTCTCCACATCACATCCTTATTTCGTATGAAAATAACAAGTGCACCCCATGGTGACAGACTTGGATGTATAATTCCCAGGTCCAACAACTCCTTCAGTTGCATTCTCAACTCCTATAACTCTGGGGTCGACATTCGATAAGGAATTCTCGCTATCGGTTCAATCCCCAATTGTAGGTCTATGGTAAATTCTAATTCGCTCTCCAACAACATCCTAGGTAACTATTCTAAGAAGACATCTGCAAACTCTCTCACCACCGAAATGTTTTCTATACCTTCCAGTACTCCCTTCTTGTTTAATGCAAGGATCGCATAAATCTTACATCCCTTGCACATGGTCTTCCATAGCTGCAAGGAAGAGATGAACCTTAGGGAAACTCCTTGATTCTGACCTACAATAACACATCTATGTCCCCCATCATCAACCAAGCTCAATAATTTTGTCTTATAGTTGAGTATCACCTCATGCGATTCCAACCAGTCCATACCGATCATGATGTCATAAGATCCTAAGATCATGATGTACATGTTGTCCATGGTGACAAACTCTCCTAGGTTAAGGCTACAACCCATAACCTTCCCTCTAACCTTCTGTTTGGCTCCTAAATCCATCTCTACATAGATAAACTTATCATGTTCGACTGCCTTTACCTTAATTATTTTTAGCACTGCACCAGAAATGAAACTCTCTGTAGCACCTGGATCTATGAAAATACTAAGGGTCTAGTCAATGATGGTACCTGACGTCTCAGTCATAGTTGATTGGTTCTCTTCCTGTTGGTTATTCATTTCTGCATGAATCTAATGGGCCTTGCCCAAATATCCCATGGTAGTGGGTCCGGTTGATCAGATGCTCTAGTCCTCTCCACTAGGAATTCATGCTGGTAATGTGGCTCTACTTTGGGTACCAAGAGTACATTACCAACGCGACTGCCCAGTGGAGAGGAATAGATCATATGGATCAGCCAGACCCACTACCATGGGATATTTGGGCAAGGCCCATTGGACTCATGTAGCAGTGAATAACCGTCAGGCAGAGCACCAATCGATCATGCTTGAGACATTAGGTACCATTGCTGACTAGACCCTCAGTATTTTGATAGATCCAGGTGCTATAGAGAGTTTCATTTTTGGTTCAGCGTTAAAAATAATTAAGGTAAAGGCAGTCAAACAGGGTGAGTTTATCTATGTAGAGATGGCTTCAGGAGCCAAACAGAAGGTTGGAGGGAAGGTTACGGGCTGTAGCCTTAACATGGGAGAGTTTGTCACTAGGGCCAACATGTACATCATGATATTAGGATCTTATGACATCATGATTGGTATGGACTGGTTGGAATCGCATGAGGTGATACTCAACTGCAAGATGAAACGATTGAGCTTGGTCGATGATGAGAGACAGAGACGTGTGATTGTAGTTCAGAATTAGGGAGTTTCTCTGAGGTTCATCTCTTCCTTGCAACTATGGAAGAGCATGCGCAAGGGATATAAGATTTATGCGATCCTTGCGTTAAATGAGAACGGAGTAGCGGAAGGTCTAGAACACCTTCCAGTGGTGAGAGATTTTGTGGGTGTCTTCCTAGAGGAGTTACCTAGGATGTCGTCGAAGAGGGAATTGGAATTTACCATAGACCTAAAACTAGGGACTGAATCAATAGAAAGAATGCCTTATCGAATGTCAACCCCAGAGTTACAGGATTTGAGAATGCAACTAAAGGAGTTGTTGGACCTGGGACTTATACGTCCAAGTGTGTCACCATGGGGTGTGCTTGTTATTTTCATACAAAATAAGGATGGGTCGTGGGGACTCTGCATTGACTACCGTCAATTGAACAAGGAAATGACCAAGAATCAGTATCTGTTTCCAAAGATTGATGATCTGTATGATCTGATGAAGGGTGCGACAATGTTTTCAAAGATCAACTTGAGATCAAGGTATCACCAGTTACAGATCAAGGAGGATGATGTCCCTAATATCACCTTTAAGATGAGGTTTGGACATTATGAGTTTATTGTTTTACCATTTGGACTGACGAACTCCCCAAGGGTATTTATGAGTTTGATGAAAGGGGTGTTCCGCGAGTACTTGGACAAGTTCATCCAAGTATTCATTGACGATATTTTGATTTACTCTTGAATGATGGAGGAGCATGGCGAGCACTTACGCTTGGTACTATAGTGTCTGCGAGAGAACAAATTGTATGGGAAATTGTCTAAATTCTCATTTTATCAATCGAAGCTTCACTAATTAGGGCATGTCATCTCCGGTGAAGGTATCGCCGTGGATCCGAAAAAGGTCAAGGCCATTATGGAATGTATTAGATTGAAGAATGTCCCAAAAGTGCATATATTCATGGCTTTAGTAGGATAATATCAACGGTTCATCGACGGGTTTTCGAAGATAGCAAATCCGATCATAGAATTGGAGAAGAAGAACAAGAAGTTTGTTTGGACCGAGAAATTCATGGAGGCATTTCGGAGGCTCAAGGAGTTTTTGACAATGACATCAATACTGTAGGTCTTTGACATGGACATGAACTTCTTGGTATGCACTGATGCATCCAAGGAAGGCTTAGGAAGATTCTTGATGCAAGACAATCGAGTGATCGCTTACATCTTGAGGAAGTTGAGAAGGCATGAGGAGAACTATGTGATGCATGATTTGGATTTGTTAGCCATTGTTTATTCATTGAGAGTTTGGAGACACTACCTTATTGGACATAAATTCGAACTAAAAATGAACCACTGTGGACTAAAAAACATATTTACACAAAGTGACTTGAACACACGACAACGATGTTGGTCTAAAATGCTTAGCAAGTACGATTTCAATAATACTTACATAAAAGGAACAATGAACTGAGTGGCAGATGCATTGATTCAAATACCACGTATCTTTTCGATGTTGCCTCTTCATACAAATCTACGTGAAAAGATTCTAACCTTACAGTGCGACGATGAGTGGTACAAAGAGGCCAAGGATTTTATTGGACAAAACACCATGATGGTACCAAGATTTGAAGGATTTACATTGGACGATGATGGATTATTGATATTTAAAAATTGAATTTACATACCAGTGAACAACAAGTTGAGGAGTTTGATCCTAAACGAGGCTCACATAGCAGCATGCATGGATCATCCTGGAGTCACGAAGATGAGGGCAGACCTTAAACCCTTATTCTTTTGGAAAGGAATGAAGGCAGACATAGTCAACTAAATGGAAATATGTCTAGAATGTCAACAAGTGAAAGATGAACATAGACATCCAACAAGATTACTACAGCCACATGGTATTCCAGAATCAAAATGGGATGTTATTTTGATGGATTTCATTGCTGGATCTCCACTGACAACAAGGAGACATGACTTGATTTTTTTGGTAGTCAATACTCTAACGAAGAGTGCTCATTTTATTCCTATGCATATGATGTATCAAGCACCTAACATAGCTAGAATTTTCATCAGTGAGATTGTGAGGCTGCATGGCGTGCCTAAGAGGATTATATTTGATTGAGGATCGATGTTTACTGGACGATTTTGGAGTAGTTTCCAAGAGGCATTGGGAACCCAACTTAACTTTAGTACTATGTATCACTTGGAGACAAATGGGTAGACCAAACGAACAAACCAAATCTTGGAGGACAAGTTGTGCATGTATGTTGTGCATTGGGAAGAATTATTTCCATTGGTAGAATTTGCATACAACAACATTTATCAAAGCACCATTAAGATGGTGCCTTTCAGGTTTCTTTACGAGTGATTATGTCTGAGACCTTTGAGTTGGGATTGGCTTGAGGATAGGGTCCTTGTGGGACCATAAATGATCCAAGAAATGGAAGATCAAATGAAAATAATAATACAAAGGATCAAAGAAGTGTAGGATCGATAGAAGAGCTATGTCGATGCGCACCATGTCGACCATAGTTACAAATTTGGTGATCGAGTCTTCTTGTGGGTGAAATTGCATAAGAGCTCGATCAAGTTTGGAAAGGGTGATAAAATATCTCCTAGGTTGATGGGACCTTTCGATATTATGGAAAAGAAGGGGCCCATGGCCTATCGACTAGCCTTGCCTAATTCTTTGAGGTGTATTCACGATGTTTTTCACATATCTGTTTTGAGAGATTATACTAGTGATCCTACACATGTTATTGACATGAGTTCATTGTAGGTATTATACAAGGGTGCACTCATGGTGGATCCAATCCACATCCTAGACCATCGCATTTGACAGCTACGACATCGAACAGTAGATTAGGTCAAGGTCCAGTGGGACAACTATAGTTTGCACTTGGCGACCTGGTAGGATGCATATGATATGCACCAATAGTTTCCATTTTTGTTTGATAGATAGACTTATGATAGTGTGATACACATTATTTCGACACTTATATACTATGAAACTTCAGGAGGAAGTTTATACCAAGTGGGGGTGTATGTAACATCCTGCTCTTGCGTGCATTGAGTGAACTTATTCTTTGAGGAAACCTACTTGCAAGTGATCCAGATTATTATACTATTGGTCATTTGATTATGATTATGAGCCATTATAGATATGATGATATGTTATTTTGTTATACTGACATAGACACGTGATAATGACTGGGTTCTCTTGAGTGTGTAGGAATTTGGACCTTGAGGATGCAAAGGCATCGATGAAACCCCTTGGACTTCGGATTGACTCAGGGAGTGGATTGTTGGGTTCAATATTGTTGATGTGACATATGTACATATGATTAGATGTTATGATGATTGATTATTTTTCTGACATGATTTGTTGATGATGTAGGATGACGATAGCTTACCGACCAGACTCATATGTGGAGTAGAGGGGTCACGCATGATGACCAGATACTTTGAGGGAGAGGTGTGGGAGTATCCCTGCCATAGCCTACTAGCACTCTTTCCATGGCTCAAACTATAGGTTAACGATTACCTAGTTCAAGAAGACCCACGATACCATGAGGGAAGACTATGATAGTCTCTCACAATGCTTCTAAGGGGTGCGCAATAAGGAAGGGGAATTATTCCTTAAAGGCCCTTGGTCTCCCACAAGATCGCATGGCAGAGTATTGACTCCAGGGGTTTTTGATGTCTACCAAGTCAGTCAAGAGGTGAGTGGCACCCTTGGAGCACATAGTGCGTCTTTTAGGGAACATCACGCAAGGAAAACAAAAAGAGGCAAATGGCACCCTTGGAGCATGTAGTGCGTCCTGAAGGGCACGTCGTGCAAGGAAAATAGAAAGAAGCGAGTGGCACCCTTGGAGAACCTAGTGCATCCTGAAGGGCACATTGTGTTTTTAACTGGTAAGTGAATAAACCTAGATGGACTTAAAACGAATTATGTGATAAGTAAGATTTAAAAACAATTTTCCCTAAAAGATTTAAAATCAAATTTTCATAATAAAAATGTCGCCAAGCCTAGAGAAATTAAAAACCTAGGTCTAACTAGAACTTGTGGTAAAACAAAATAATAATAATAAATAAACTTGTAACAAGAAGGGGGGTAAGAAATTCAAATTAAATTTTAAAATCAAATTATAATGGGGGATTAAAATTTTAAAAAAGGGAAATGAATGTTTTATCTACATATGCTAATTTAATTTTTAGTTAAAAAGAAAAAGGGGTAAATGGTTTTTTTTCTACACTTTCTAAATTGATTTTTTAGTTAAAAAGGGAAAAGAGGGAAACTTAAAAGAAATAGGAAACTAAACGAAAAAGGGGAAACATAAAGAAAAGGGGATGCATAAAGAAAAAGATGAATGTCTAACTTAGTAAGGAATCTTGCCTTTGGAACTTGCTATTTTTTAACTCAACTAGGAATTTAGTAAGGCGTAAGTCATTTAAGAAGTGTAAGGGAATTTTGGGACACCTAGGGGCGCTTTTAGGAATGTTTTTAGGTGGGTGAGGGAAATAGGAATACTTAAATAATTAATAAAATTAATTTCTAGTGAAACTAGGGGATCGAGCGACATGTGTACAGGGGAGGTTTTTCCTAAATAATTAAATGAAAAAGGAATTTAATGAGAATTTGGGAAACTAATTACTTGAAAATTCTATAAAAAGGATGGAGGAGGATGAGTATGGATATGATCTTTATGTGTAACGTTACACTGCTGAATTTGTTTCTTGACTGAACTTATCTTGTGGGAGTTGGGATACCCAGATCGGGTAATGAGTGGTAGCTCAACCTTGCGAGGTGAGTTGGGTGCTAGGGGTTCTTTGGTATTGGGTGTGTGGCCCATTTGTGGCTTAGGGGGCTTAGGGGGGAATAAGAGTACCGCTAGTTTTGGCTCGGAGGTAATGGTGAGGTCACATCGGTTGACAAACAAGAGATAGATGAAGTGTGCATGGGACAATGACTCGGAGCTGTCACAGTTGGCTACGGTATGCATGTGTTTATTTTTGAATGGTATATTAATATTGTTCCCGCGCTTTCATTACTATACTTATTTTATGTAAAGATTATGTTTTACTCAAAATTTCATAACTAATGAACTTAAATTCATCCCAACCTTACGCTTGTTGCATTTTGAATTGATTCCCTTGGCAAGCCCAACCTTGATTGCTATGACTTTTCTATGTTTGTTTTATTGATTATTATGAAGATTTTTTTTTTTCTCTTATCCCTCTAGTCATTAGTCCATGCTTGAGCAGTTGGTCAGGAGACGAATTGACAATCATCACTTCAGTGTTTAAATACTTATATATTCAAATGCCCTGCTTTTGTGAGCATGGATGATGAGTGGAGGATAAATTTTTTGTTAAGCCCTAATATTGGCTCATTACCCCTTAATTGGGGCATATTAGATTAGTAATGCTATTTTATTTATGTCGACTTTAGGCCAATAGTTGTAATTTAGATTAGTAATGTTATTTTAATTATGTCGGCTTTAGGCCATTATTTGTAATTATACCTCCTAGTCTCCTATATATACCAAGGAGACATTTTCATTTTGAATCATCTTGTACCTGAACATTTAAGTGGGGTA
>SNQJ01S0021632.1:12173-80301 GCA_010110895.2 Picea sitchensis | reverse complement strand
ATAGAAGCTTCCGCTTCTAGAAGGATCTTCCTCTAGATGCTTCTCTTAATAGACATATTTAGTATAAATAAGGGGCGAGGGTATGTGAACCCTAGCTTGGAGATTATTGTAACAGAGCTCTGCTCGACTGGAGGTTTCCCCCTTGAAGAGGCCTGTGAACATTTCTTTCTAAATCAAAGTGATTTTCTATTGCTATTTTGTATATCCTTTCTGTGTATTGTGAAGATTATGCCGAATATTTTACTGTTATTCTTCCATTTCTAGCATTTTATTTATGTTCTGCATATTTTATATATCTGGTATCTTGCAAGGCCCCCAACACTCACCTGTGACTCATCCCGAGTCACTCTATTCTAACCAACTCTGCCTTGAATGCATCGAACTTGGCTCGAGCTTCTTCGACTTGCTTCTTTGTTGTGGCCTCTTGCTTGGTGAACTCCAATATCACTGCGTCATTCACTAGTCCTTCTAAGTGTTGTTCTGTTGTGAGGATGACCTAGTCTAGCTCTGCTCCTTGGCTCTCGACCTCTGTAAACAATAGACATGCCTTGTATTGCATAGGTTGAAGTTGTTGAGTGACTTCCATCACTTTTCTTTGAATCATAAGAATCTATTGCTGAGCTGTGTGTTGTTCATGAGACCTCTTCATTCTATCTACTGTTGACAGGGCCTTTAGTTGTGCCTGTAGTATATCTGCATGTTGTTTTGCTTCTTGGAGATGCGACTCCAGTGCCTGTAATTCTAGATTCTCTGTAAGGTTTTCATATGTCTGGGCACTCTGGTTACTTAGCTACTTGCACTCCAAGGCAAGAGATTTTAATTTTCCCACTCCATTGCGAGTTGTTTCTTCTCACTGGTCTCTTATCTCCTGAGGGGTTTTGAGTACAACACAGAGCTCTAGATCTGTGATGCGGTGTTGGAGCTTATGAATTAGCTCTTTGAGTTGTGCCACCTATTATGGAACTCATTCTTCAATCTATACTTTGATGATTTTCACATAGTGAAGTGCTCTGTTGACCCTTTCCTTAACTTCAAGTTTCTCGGTGAGCAACTGTTCTTTGCTTTGTTGTAGCTCTGATTTCTCTTCATCCCACTTTGCTTGGAGATAATTTTTTTCTCATTCTGCATTGCTGTGTTGTTCTATCAGATTTCCCTCTTCCTGTGCTAGAGCCTGGGTGGCTTTCATTGTTTCTTCTTGAGCTCGTCGAAGGCGATCTTCGACTGTATCAACAATCCAGTGTAATTGAGCGGGCCCATCCCCTAGTTCTGGTGTTCCAACTGTCAAGGGTGCATTGGATACTGCACGACTGGACTGTAGTGCCTACTGCACTTGTTGAAGCTTGGCCTTGATGCGACTGAACACCTCCTCCTGCTTGGCTTCCTACTTCTCTGTTGTCTCTAGTGAAGCATCATTCAGTGCAACGACGATGAAGTAAAATTCATCTGAGGTGAGGGTCGTCTCGAATTTGGTTCTATTTTATTTCATTTTCTTCCTTGAAGAAGGTTTCGGGCGGGAAACCTTCATTTTCTTTGAGGGATCCTCCTTGTCTCTTGGTGGTGTAACCTCGCCTTTCTTTTGTTCTATTTATGTGCCATCACCCCCTTGCTTGGCTGAAATAGATGTGGTCTTTACGGATGCGCTTGTTGATTTGTGTACCTTGGGAGGTGTTCCCCATGTGTTATCCCTTCTTAGCACATGTGGGAGAGACATTTGCCTTTGTCCTATGTACTTTATGTTCTATTTTGTACTTGACTTTGGTTAAAAGTGAAAAATGTCACTTTTTGGTAAAAGTGAACATTAAATCACACTTTTTGTGATTTTTGGATGGGACATAAAGTGACTTGGAATTAAGCAAAAGTGGGTTATGAGGTCACATTCTTTTGGGTGATCTCAACCCTTGATTAGGGGATGATCTCATCCCTTGGATACTAGGTTGGAGTTTGGATGCCTAAAGAGGGAAAAGAGGCAAAAGGAGGGCACATTCTTCATGAAACTTTTTGCTCATTGCTTTGGGAGCTTTTGGAGTTTGCTTGTGAGATTTTGTGCATGGGTGAAGAGGAGCAGAATTAAGCTACTATTGCTTGAGAAGCGAGGAGAGCAGCTTACATGCTTTATTTCTTTGGAGAATTTCATCTTGGAGGAGCTTCATATGTTCATGGGCTGTTTCCTTCTCACAGAGAAGTTCCTAGCCATCGAAATTAGGAGACTATGGAGTTCGCGGAGTGATCCGCAGCTGACGGGACAGCATTCTGTGGAGGAGATTCTCTATCGACTTCTCGGTGAGTTAGACAGAGATCTGGCCGGTTGAGAGAAGCACCACATTTGGCCTCGAATCTGGCGGAACAGGCTTTGATAGCTTCCGCCGATACGGAGTTGCTATTGTGCAGGTTCATTATTGGTTGATTCTTGTTTAAATCCTTGCTCTACCATATATATATATCTCAAAACTAGTTTTCCCCGAGGGGTTTTATCAAGGGTCATAGACCAAAAATACATGTATCTACACATGCATTTTAGTGGTATTAGAAAGATCTTATTAAATCCCATATTTGACATTAAAAGATAGATAGATTGATTTGTTGTTTATTGGGAAAAATTATATGTCAAATTTATCTAACAGAAAACTACTTGCAAAGGGCACCCAATCCTTTGAAACAACAACCATAATATATCAACAAAACAAAACTACAGTTGGCTATCATAAAACAGCAGAAAACAATTTTATAGCAGCAGAGAAACTTATTATCTTGGCTTGGTCAAACCGGACAAGAGGCTAACGATAGTTCTGGATTTTCTACATGGTATCGAGCTTGGCTGCTGATTTTTTTGAGGCGGTTGGGATTTGTTTTGGAATGATTTTGGACAGGTATTGTGGCTGCCATATACACTTGTTGAGAATAAATTTGAGGACAGCCATTGGCTTCTTCAGTGGCTGACACTTGACAGAATTTTTGCAGTGAGTTGTTAGGCGGTTTAGACACCTAGATTTGATCTCTTTTCACACCTACGCCGGTAGGAGTGACCCGATCTTTTGGACCTCTTTCACACACCCATTTGGCGAGGAGTGAAGATGCACGTTCACATTACCTCTTTTCACCTTTTTGGCAGGAGTGGCTGGTGCTTGATCATGATAAATTATCAGTTGGAGTGTGCGGTTGGCGATCATATCGTATCTCGGAATCGCGGGTTGAGGTAAACTGCTTGGGAGTTGCTGGCGGGTCTTCTTGGAAGGCAGAATGGTCTTAATCTTGGAGGAGGCCCTCGAGCTATGGGACATAATTGAGGTTTATTCGGCGATTCCTGCGCGACCGGCGACTTGCGGCGAATTACCGAAGAAGAACAACAAAGCGAAGGGCGATTTACGATGCGTCCGAGAGATCTGGTATTCCCCATGTGGCGGGGAAGGCCCGCCATCAGATGTGGGCGGCTTTGATCAGCCTATACGAGACCTCGAATGAGAACCGGAAGATGGTTGCATGGGGGCTTCGAGACATCAGTATGCTCAAGGATGACATTTCATCATTCCTTGCTAGATTCACCAGATCAGAGACGAGCTTGGGCCGAGTGGGTGAGGTGATCATGCCCGACTCTTTAGTGAGGCAAGCTTTGCACAGCTCACCAAACCGTGGGGCGTTCATTCAGGGGGTTGTTGCGAGGGAGCATTTGCCCACATGGGAGGATGTGGGATGAACCGGCTCGGAGGAGAATCGGTGCATCAGAGTCTTAGGCGAGGAAGGCGTAGTGGTGAGTGGAAGGATCTTGCTCTTTGGGCGAGGGCAAGAAGAAGGCGGTAGTGAGTGATGCGGCGAGTCCATTTTGTCCGGTCCATCCTGTCTTTCCATCCATCCATCCCTGTCCATTTCCCATCCATTCCATCCTCGGTCAGTCCATCCATCCATTTCATTCCATTCCATCCATTCCTCCATTCCTCCATTCCTTCATCCATTCCATTTCCATTCCATTCCATTCCTTCTATTCCATCCTTTCCTTCCGTCCTTCCTCCATTCCAGCCATTCCTCCAGTCCATCCATCCATTCCATTCCTCCATCCATCCGTCCATTTCCGTCCTTCCATTCCTTCCATTCAATCCGTCCATCCCCATTCCATCCCCATTCCATCCATCCACCATCCATCCATCCATCCATTTTCCGTCCACTGTCCATCCTGTCCTTCCATCCTCCTTTCCTTCCATCCATTCCTTTCCTCCATTCCTTCCATTCCTCCATTTCCATCCTTTCCGTCCTTCCATCCATTCGGTCCATTCCGGCCATCCATTCCAGTCCATTCCTCCATTTTCCATCCATTCCTTTCCATCCATTCGGTCCTCCTTCCATTCGTCCTTCCATCCGTCCGATCTTTCCATCCTCCATCCATCCCCGTTTCATCATCCATCCTCCATCCATTCCATCCATCCATCCATCCATCCGGGTCATTCCTTCCTTCCATTCCTTCATCCCTTCTTCCATGCTTTATTTCTTGGAGAGATTTCATCTTGGAGGAAACACCATGTTCATGGGCTGTTTGCTTCTTGGAGAAGTTTCTAGCCATCAAATTCTTAGATGTCAGTTGGAGAGAGATCACAGCAGCAGGACAACCACTCCTGTGGAGGGGATTCACATTATGACATCTCAGCTGAGTTCTGGATCAGATCTGTGATGGATTGAGAAATTTCCCACATTGGCCCCGGATCATGGCCGGTTTGAGGCACGATAGCTTCACCGATGCGGAGTTGCTATTGTGCCAGGTTCATTATTATTTGATTTACTGTTTAGATCATTGCTCTACCCATATATATCATATCTCAGCTGGTTTCCCCGGGAGTTTATCGGGGTCATAGACCAAAATACACGTCTACACATGCATTTTAATTGGTACGTTAAAGCTCTTATTACGTCCATATTTCAGCATTAAAAGATAGATAGGTGTGTTGTTGTTTGTGGGAAAAGTATATGTAAATTTATCTAACATAAAACTATAGGGCACCCAATCACTGAACAACAACCATAATATATCAACAAAACAAAACTACAGTTGGCTATCATAAAACAATTTCGTTCTCACCAGCCAGGAAGGAAACTTAGTGTCTTATAGCTTGGTCAAGAAACCGGACCAAGAAGAGTAGCGATAATTCTGGATTTTCTCTGGCTTTCACAAATTGTCAACCTCTTGGTCTTCTTTATCTTGCTAGGTCCGATTGTATCTAGCGCCAATTTTAGGAGGCTGTCAACATCCCGGACATTTCTACGAGGTCTTCTGAGCAGCAAAACAAAACTACAGTTGGCTGTCATAAAACAGCAGAAAACAATTTTATAACAGCAGAGAAACTTAGTGTCTTAGCTTGGTCAAAGACAGACCAAGAAGACTGCTGATAGTTCCTGGATTTTCTACAGCGCTTTCTAAATTGTCAACCTCTTCGGTCTTCTTTATCTTGCTAGGTCCAGTTGTATCTAGCGCAATTTCGGGGCTGTCAACATCGGACATCTCTACGGGGTCCGCTGGAATAAGGAGTTCCACCAACCATTCCTTGGTAATCTCCTCCAAGTCATCCTCTATTAACTTGTAGTATGACTATAGCTATTGGTGGTGCTCATCAGCCTGTGTTGTGATGTATATGAAGTGGCGGTCCACACTGAATTTAATCAATGGCCTAAATATTTGAAGTGTGTTCAGGGTTATGCGAGGTTTGGCCTGTATGGCTACCTTAAACTAGTTATAATACATGTGGAAGACGATATTTGATTTCCATTACTTTTTCATGTCGTTGGAATACCACAACGTACTGAACTTCGTGACCAATGGTTCAAAGGGCTCGACATCCAGGAAGGTTGCACCTTCTGGTATCTCCCATGTCATGAAAGAGATTAATATGAACAATAAGCTAAAATGGAACTCGTACCCTTGGTCCTCTGCTTCCCTATAGTCTAGTTCTAGTTAGTTCACCAACTATTTGTCCTAATTCATATGTATGCCCTCCGCGCACTTCCTTGCGAGGTCAACTACAAATCCGATTACTTGGGTCAGTCAGTTCTTGCAAACTAGCTTGCTTGTGATCAACTGACAGGCAAGGCGCACTATGCCACTCTAGATAGAGGCTACCTTGTAGCCTCGCGTTCCCTTCTCTACATCTCCGTACATATCCTTTATCCTTTGGGTGAGAGCACGATCTGCGATCTTTTCGGGGTAGAAATCCTTTGGGTCGGGGCCCTGCATGCTTAGCCCTGTGATCCCGATTGATCAAAGTTGGATCCACTGTGATGTGGTGGTTCAACCATAAGTATCCTCCATGATAGCAAGACAACAACAAATTGATGCATGCATTCACTTATTGATGCCTCCCGAAGTGAGGAATATTCATTACATTAAGTAGGGTTGACTGCGTGAGGTTATGGGTCCATGATTGAGCAATAATCTTGGAGTTATTTCCTTTGGTTTGCGTCAGATATTTATGAGGGGAAAGCATACTGTAAACCTTCCTATCGTCGGGGTTGAAGTCATTGAACTTCAACATGGTGAGCTTATCCTGGTTGACACAAACTACACACACTTCTTTCAGAAGTTACGCAGTGATCAAAGCATACTCAAATTTGCGGGGTACACTGTCACAGTTGATTTTCCTACTAAGAGGTGGTAGATAAGCAAGTAGAATGCTTGGAATCAACTTAGAATTCATGATATTGTATCTGTGCTTCGCTCATTTCTCATCAACTGGCTAGGATGGATCGGCTCAAGCAGTGGAAGGAGAGCCCTGCAGTCCTCTCGTCAACGATGCTTGTACACCTGTAGACAGACCTCTCTCCGACATGACTCTCTCTGTCATCAAGATGATCAAAACGTCCTTAATGGATTTCTCTGGAGTTCTCAATGTTTCCGACATATGCACTCAGGGTAAGAAATTTGTGGGATTGGGGAACAACTCAGACACGGTAATGAGATAGAGAATGAGAGAACAATGATCACTGTATAAACTTGGCTTAGTTTGTGGGCTCGAATTATCAGTTGGAAAAAGTGTTCTTAGTGCGTGGTGCAACGAGATAAATAGGTAAATCGACAATGATTGAATTGCAATGGGTATGAGCCTCCATTAACTCCTGTTTGATTTGTTATGGTGTGGTCCAACGGTCGGATGACGAACCTTTATTTCTTTTCAATCCATTCGGAGTGGAAGTTGAATGGATATATCGGCCTCAATGATTATATTTCTTCATCATGGTGAAGTGCCATGTGCCATTGTTCCGATATCTTGGTGAAGCTCCAATTTTGCAATTTTTCTTTCTGTGAGGTATCCTCTAGTACCTCTTGTAACCTATTAGTACTAGCCCTTTTCTTTCTGAACTTTCTAGCCTTCTTTCTAGTGAGATTCGTCTCGGTAATGCTTTTCTCATTCTGATTCTTTTCTTCTTTGGTCTTAGTTACTTCGCGCTGTTGAAATTCTTTCCTAGGGTTCCTAGATAATACTTTTTCTGTGTCTGGGATAGGTAATTCAATCTTCTGAGGATCCTCTACTGTTATCTTATCTTTGACATCCAGGATTCTAGTATTAACTATATGCAATCTACTCTCATGTTCCTCAATAGAGTGCACGATCCTTCTGGTCATAAAGTATTTTAACTCTTGTTTCTTATGTTCCAAAAATTATTCTTCTTCCTTTCATCTTGCTTGATCTCTATCAATCCAAGGTTTTCCTATTAGCATGGTAACGGGGTGTTATCTTCAACAAATTTAATAATCTCAAAGTCTTCTTTTGTCGAAGTTCCATTGACAGTCATAGGTATCTAAGCGAGCCTTCCACATAGGTTTACTAGATTTCCTTTGAATAAACCTATTCCTCCTAGTGAAGGGATCATAGAAGGCCTTCCCATAGCTTCCCAGGTTCTCTCTGGCATAATATTCATCTTTTTTTTCTCATCCCAAACACAGTTAATGTTGAAGTCTCTTATTATTTCTTCGATGCATTCCTTCTCTTTGAAGATCTCTGATAATCTGACATGTCAGTGGTCATTTAGGGTTTCCTTCATCTGTATCAATACTTTCTCTGATTCTTTCTAGGGTTCTCTCGAGTCAGGTTCATTCCTTCAATCTTAGCGATCATTCTATGGCAATCCAATACTTCATGGTCTAGAGTTTTACAACAAAGACAACTAGGTCTTCCACCAAGGCATTCCTTAGCAAGATGTCCCAGCCTTCTGTAACTGTAACAGAGGGTTAATCCTCTCTTCCATTTAAATGATCCCCAACTTCTTATGTACTACGCACTAAGATCGTATGAGCTAACCTGAAATAAATTCTTTCTAGGATCCTACATCCATTTGATAGTCCAAACATCTTTTCTATCCATAGGTATAACATATCTTTCATTATTCTTATCAGATCTATTCATAAAAAAACTTTTTTCATCTATCAGTGCCCTAGTTTTTAAGCTAGGACAGAATCTATCAAACATACCTAGATTCATACTCTAAAAAAAAAAAATTCCATTTATTTTACAGAGCACAAAGCTTTCATATCTAAGACATTTTAACTATTCTTACCTTTATATTACCTTTCAGATGTGGCACAGAGCTTGCAGATCTTACCTCTTTTAGTCAGAAGTTTCCACTTTTACCTTTCTTAGAGCACAAAGCTTTCAGATATTGCTTCTTTTCTTCATATCCGACCTCCTTTCTTCAAATCAGGCTTATTTCCTTCATATATGGCCTTCTCTCTTTAGCTCAGAGCTTCACAAGTCAAGTAAAATGATGCACACTAGCGAAACAGATCTATGCACAGAGCTTTCACACTTTTAGATTGAATCTTTGCACAAAGTTTCTTCTTCCTTAGTTCCCAGCAATCATAGTTTTGGTCCCGACAATGGAACCATTTGTTTGAACAGGGGCAGACCTAGGGTTCAACACTACAACATCGCACCAACAAAACCCTAACTACCAGCCCTTTCAGCAACACCTGTGAAGCAGGTGAAGTCTCACATGAGGTAGAGGTAGGGGTGGTTGCAGGACTCAAGTGTTTGCAACCTTAGTTGGGACACAAATCTGTGATTGTATTACTTAATAAAGAATTTAGAACTTTCAGTTCCTTAACATGAAATCATAATCTACTTCACAGATAAAACAAAGCCTCACAGTATCCACACTAATCTACCATATACAAGCACTTAGCATAAGTAAATAGGTTAGATGTAACCAATCAAGCACTGAGCATATTCATGTATTAGATCTAACATTCTATACATCATTAGCACTGAGCATAAGAAGATCTATCTAATCATCTCAAATCACTAAGAAAAGAAGACATAAACACATTCAGACAAGAACCAAGCAAGATAACACAGTGTTTACATGGTTCACCCCTCTCCTAGGGCTACGTCCACCAAATCTTCTTCTTTATTTCCTTCAGTGAATCTGTTACAACACAAAGCCTCAAAACCCTTACTTCACACAGGAAAAAAGATCTGCGCAGCTCGCTAGATCCTTCTTCCTAGTGTTACAACACTAAGCCTTTCACAATATGTCACAACTACTTGCACTCAGCTCTGTAAGTCTCTTACAATCATGCACAAAGAATCCAAAAACCCTACTTGCACTTAGCCTTTCATTCGTCTCCACCTTTTATTCCTAGCCTAGGAATCTACTTATATATATACAAAATAGGCCTAAACATGGGTAAACCCATGGGCTGACATCCCTTTCCCATTACATATTCCCAAAAACCCAAAAAGAGGCCCCAAAGAGGGTCGAGATCCTATGATCTCTGCTTCTTCTTGCGCTCCTCCTTCTATAGGTTGTCGAAGTCCCAAACTAAGTAAACATGACCAAGAAACTCCCAAAACTTGGTCAAGGGACAACATGCATCAACTTGATGCATTTGCATGTAGTTTGTCTGAATTACAGGTCAAAAGTCATGCAACTCCTTCTTGGATACAAACTGTGCCTCAAAGAGTGTATCAGTTCATTGTTGGCCTGTTGGTTTTGGTCGAACTTTTGTTGTTGCTCTATGGGGTCCATTGTGGCCACAACTTCTTCGTTAAACACCTAGATATTTGTGCGCATGATGCAGGAGCATCGCCAACACATCAAGCGAGCCAGTGCGGAAGTGGAAGACAGTTGGACAAGCCAGCACAATTTTCTTTTTGGATTTCACCTTGAAACTATTACACGAACATTAATGTGAAAAATTAATGAGGTGCACTTGAGTATTGTAATGGACCTTGAGTGGATAAGATCTCATCCTTTAGTAGATAAACAACATTTAATATAGTTAATGCATGTAGATAGGATTTTAATTCATAGATTAGACTGTTTTAGAAATAAGGAGGGAGAATGGATATAGACACCCTCATTGTGCATTGTAACATTATTCAGAAGTATTTTGGAGCAAGAAGAAGTAGAGAGTTGTGTAAAGACACCCATGTACAGACATTTGAATGGATAGAAGAGTTCTGATTCAAATTCATGGTTTGTGTTGTTCTCTGTGTATTTGATATTGATATGCTCATGAATGTTTGCTTCCTGTTGTACATTTGCTTTATATGTTGTGTATATGATTTCATGTATGAATTGAAGTCTGAGAGGGAGTTGGAATGAGTTTCAATTGTTTCTCTATTTGAGCCAGATATTCCTGCAAAAAGTGCAGTCGAATTTGTCCGCAAGGAGTGCATTGACAGAGGGTTCGGATAGAGATAACTTTTGTTCTCATTCATCCCAGAAGTGTAGCTGGGCATAGGAGCCATGCAAGGAGTGCACAAGCCAGGGGAAATCTCAGGGTTGCGAACCTAAGAGAAGAGTTGGAAGACGGTTGCTGCAGGCGTGCGCAGAGTCGAGGAGTTTCAACACTTAGATGGAGTTGAAGGGTTGCTGCAAGGAGTGCACACAAGGGAGTTTCCTGGAGTACTTGAAAGTCGTGGGAAAGCTCAGGAAGGATAAGCCTTTGAGTTTGTTGAAAGACAGTGTAGTGAAATTGTGTCTTGAAGGTTGGCAAGAGGTGTTTTAGGTTTGTGAGCAGGTGAACAAGTCTTCGTGGAGGAAGGAATAGACGGTCGAAATTTACCAAGGAGAATTTGTGAATCACCGTAATCCATTGGATCTTGGAAAGGTGCAGGGAAGATATGATGACATATTCCCAAAAGGTTCCAAGATCAAGAGAAGTGGAGCCATTGATCAGGGCCACGAGGGTCATTGGATCCACACACATATCGTGGATCATGGTTTCGTGAGTCAAAGCTCCAGATTATTGCAACAGGAATCGTGAAATTGCGATATGCGATATCCCGACCGTCGAAGGACAATGTGTGGGGCCACAGGAATTTAGTGGAGGATAGGTGGCACACCGTATCGGATTTTGGGAAAAGTAAAGTCCTGAAACCATTGACATCAGGATTTGCGATCCCGTGAAGTCCGAAATCCCGATAGAAGTGATGGGAAGTGGAAAAGTCAACCCACACGTGCACGTCGGAGTTTTGACGTATTGGGCATCGGGAGTCGATAAGACGAGGTTCCTAGTATCGTGAGTGCCAAAACCGTGATAGGGAAATTTCCGATAGAGGAAAGAGGAAAGTCAGCATTGACTGGTCATCAGGTCTCGGGGGTTCGAGAGCCCAGTGATCGACCGTTGGACTTGCGAAGTCGCGAGTTCCGATCCCTTGATAAGTAAAGAGAGGGGGAATTGCGCGAGAAGATCTATGGGAGTAGATTTCTCGATAGGGAAATAGAAGAACCTTGGCATTCTTCGGGCCAAGGGAAGAGAAGATCCTGTGTGCACGCGTGGACCTTCTGACCTGTGGGTGGTGAAGGGGGCATGGTGCTATCAAGTGGTATCAGAGCCCAGAAGGATTTCTTTGCTTTCTGTAGCAGAGAAGAAGAAAATTTTCCATGCCACCGAGGAGAGAAAGACAATCACCCGATCCAGAGGATAGGGAGGTGCAGAGAAGAGGCAGGCAGGTAACAAATCCAGAAATGGAGAGACAAATGCGTGATCTCTGAGCAAGACTCGAGGACATGGAGACAACACAAATACACACAGCGAGTGCTTGGAATCTCAGTGATTCCGATAGTGAAATAGAGGCTAAAGGTGAATAAGAAGTTATAGCTGAAGATGCATCAAACGAGTGTTTGATCAAAGCTATTGCCAGGATGGGTGCAAGAGTAAAGATGGACATTCCAGTTTATGAGGGAAATCTAGATGTAGAGGAGCTTCTAGATTCGATTAGAGCTCTGGATACCTACTTCGACTATGAAGAGGTTGAAGAGGATAAGAAAGTCAGGCATGTTGTCACAAGATTAAAGGGACATGCAGCATTGTGGTGGGATGAACTACAAGCTGACAGGCGCTACAAGGGCAAGCAGAAAATCAAGAGCTGGGACAGGATGATCGCAAAGATGAAAGCAAAATTCATCCTGAGAGATTATTAAATTACTCTGTTTAGGAGAATGCAGAACCTGAGATAGAAGCTAATGACAGTGAAAGAATACACCGAGGAATTCTATCGACTGAACATCAGGGCAGGTCATCAGGAGAGCGATGATGAAAAAGTTGCCAGATACATGAATGGCCTGAGATACGATATCCAAGACGAGATGAGCATGGTAACCATCCAAATGGTGGAGGATGCTTATCATATGGCTTTGAAAGCTGAAGAGAAGATGAGCTGAAAGAAGAGTCAGAGGGACCGAGGCAGAATCCAGCCCAAAGGCAAAACATTTGCCTAGGAAAAATACCAGAAGCCCAAGGAGGAATGGAAGAAACCTCAGGGTAAAGTCGAGAGATGTGGGACCTCATAGCGAGGGCCATACATTGAACAGAGAGGGCAACATACAAAGCAGAGTGGAGGATACACTGATAATAATGTGTTTCCTCATACCAGAGGTAGAGGAAGAGGAAGAGGTGGAATCATCACATGCTTCACATGTGGGAAGAATGGGCACAAGTCTTATGAGTGTCTAGANAGGACATTGGAGAAGCTCACATCACTGAAGCACAAAGGCAGGATGTTGAGGTGGAAGATGTTGAAGGCGGAAGGTCATTGATGATGCGTAAGGTTCTCTTAACACCCGAGAAGGAGGTGGAGGACTCAACTCAACGGACCAGACTTTTCAGAATAGCTTGCAAGACCAAGGATAGAGTATGCAAGGTTATCGTGGATAGCGGTAGCACATATAATATTGTTTCAACCGAGATGGTAGAGATGCTGGAGATGGAGACGACTGATCACCTGAGTCCATACAAAGTTTCATGGCTACAGAAGGGACATCAGGTACATGTCACTAAACAATGTTTAGTTGAATTCAAAATAGGAGGGTATAATGATAAAATACTTTGTGATGTTATTCCCATGGATGTATGTCATTTATTGCTGGGTAGACCATGGAAATATGACAGGAACGTAATTCATGATGGGAAGATGAATACGTATACCTTGGAGAATAATGGGAGAACCCATATGTTTCTTCCGATAAAGGATAAGGAGGTGAAGTCGGAAGTAAAAAACACAGTACTTCTCATGAGTGGGAAGGAACTTCTTACAGAGGTGAAGAAGAAAGAAGATCCACAATTATTTGTGGTCAAGAAACCGAGGATTGTTCTGACTAGCACGAGAGTGGACGATCTACTAGGGGAAATTCAGGAACTACTGGAAGAGTTCACTGACATCATAGTGGACGAACTACCTCATTCGTTGCCACCTATGAGGAGTGTGAGTCATCATATAGACCTCATACCAGGAGCTAGTTTACTGAATAAATCCGCGTATAGGTTGACATCGCAAGAAAATGAAGAGGTTAAGAAGCAGGTCCAGGATTTATTGGACAAAGGATTAGTCAGGGAAAGCTTGAGTCCATGTGTTGTTCTGACAGTACTTAGTCCAAAGAAAGACGGAGGCTGGAGGATTGTACCGACTCAAGGGAAATCAACAAGATAAATATCAAGTACAAGTTTCCATTGCCAAGAATGGATGATCTGATGGATTTCTTGAGTGGAGCAAGGTACTTTTCAAAGATTGATTTGAAAAGCGGATATCATCAGATTCACATGAGGGAAGGTGATGAGTGGAAGATGACCTTCAAAACCAACGAAGGACTGTATGAATGGATAGTCATGTCGTTTGGCTTAACAAATGCGCCAAGTACCTTCATGAGGTTGATGAATGAGGTCCTGAGGGAGTTCATCGAGAAGTTCGTCATTGTGTATTTAGATGACATACTGATTTACAGTAAATCAGTGGCAGAGCACTTGAAGCATTTGGCTACAGTGATGCAGAAACTACAGCAGGAGAAGCTGTTGATTAATATGAGGAAATCTTCATTTATGAAGACAGAGCTCATTTATCTGGGGTTTGTTATATCTGTGAATGAATTGAAAATGTATCCAGATAAGGTGTAAGTAATTAAAAATTGGTCATCACCGAAGAATATCTTTGAGGTAAGGAGTTTTCATGGTTTGGCTAGTTTCTACCGGAAGTTCATCATAAATTTCAGTGGGATTAGCACAACGATGATGGATACAGTGAAGAAGCGGCATAAGTATTTTCACTGGACAACAGAGGCTGAAAAGAGATTCAATCTGTTGAAACAGAAGATCACGGAACAACCAGTGTTGGTGTTTCCAGATTTCCTGAAGACGTTTCAAGTGAAATGTGACGCAAGCGGGTTTTCCATAGGAGCGGTCTTGAGTCAGGAAGATAGACCGATTGCATATTTCAGTGAGAAGATGAATGAGGAAAATGTAAAATACTCCACATACGACAAGGAATTTTATGCTATCATCCAGGCACTGAAGAAGTGGAGGCATTACTTGATTTCAAAAGAATTTGTTTTATATAGTGATAACCATGCATTACAGTTTGTGACTCAATAGGAGAAGTTGAATCAGAGACATGTAAAATGGGTAGAGTATATGAAGAATTTCACATTTGTGATTAAACACATTTCGGGTACTGCTAACAAAGTGGCTGATGCTTTGAGCAGGAAGTGTTTGCTTTTGCATGAGTTCCAAGTCAATACCTTAGGTTTTGATGATCTCAAGGACATGTACGCAGGTGATGCAGATTTTGCAGAAGCATATGAAGCAGCTGAGAATCCAGTTCTCAGAGACAAAAGCCCTTGGATAGACTACATGATCCAGGAGGGATTTCTATTCAAAGGCAATCAATTGTGCATTCCAAAATGCTCCATGAGGGAGAACCTGCTAAAGGAGAAACACAGTGGTGGATTAACAGGAAATTTTGGCCATGATAAGACATTCGCAAAGCTGAGCGAATCATACTTTGGGCTGGGGATGCGAGAAGATGTCAAGATATTCGTTGACAGATGTCGAATTTTCTAGCATTCGAAGGGAAGGAAGCAGAATGCAGGGTTTTATCAACCATTTCCCATACCAGAGAGGCTATGGGAGGCGATAAGCATGGATTTTGTATTGGGGTTGCCAAGGACACAAAGATGTGTTGATTCAATCTTTGTGGTAGTGGATAGGTTTTCTAAAATGGCACACTTCATTCCATGCCAGAAGAACAGTGATGTGACTCACATCGCAAATCTGTTCTTCAAAGAGGTCATTCGACTTCATGGATTGTCGAAAATCATAGTTTCGAACAGGGACACTAAATTCATAGGGCATTTTTGGAGGACCTTATGGAAGAAGCTGGGAACTAATTTGATGTTTAGTTCAGCTTATCATCCTTAGATGGATGGAAAAACAGAAGTGGTGAACAGAAGTTTGGGAGACTTACTGAGAAGCTTGGTGACAGAGCACCACAACAGTTGGGACAATATATTTCCACAGGTAGAGTTTGCATATAACGATTCAGTGAATCAGAGCATAGGGAAAAGCCCATTTCAGATCATATATGGAAGGCAGCCGAGGGGAGTTTCTGAATTGAGGGATTCAGAACAGACTGCGACTAGGAGCGCAAGTGCCAAAGAATTTGTATAGGCGATGAAGGAACTTCACAGCCAGGTGAAGGAGTGATTGCTGAAATCAAGCCAGGAATACAAGTGCAGAGAAGATCAGCATCGGAGACAACTTCAGTTTGAAGTTGGTGAATTAGTTCTGAAACACTTGAGGAAAGAAAGGTTCCCGAGGGGGACATACAATAAATTGAAAATGAAGAAAATTGGGCCATGTAAGGTCTTGAAGAAATTGGGGGAAAATGCTTATGAGATCGAGTTACGGATGGGATTGGAATATCTTTGATATTCAATGTCGCAGATTTATACCCATACAGGGCTGGAGAAGCAAAAACTGGAATAGAGGAGCCAGTGACCCAGTGAATGGAACACATGCCAGCTGCAGAGAAGCCGCAAATGGAATGCATACTGGACAAGAAAGTGGGTAAGAATACCAGGAGGAGAGAATACTATGAGTATCTAGTCAAATGGAAGGGCCATCTAGTGGAAGATGCCAGCTAGGAGAATGAAGCGGAGGTACATAAGCATGGAAATACCGTGTAGGAGCTCATGGACAGGAGCCCATGAAAATTTTCAAGTGAGGGAGTATGATGTAGGAGCATCTCCAACACATCAAGCAAGCCAGTGCGGAAGTGGAAGACAGTTGGACAAGCCAGCACAATTTTCTTTTTGGATTTCACCTTGAAACTGTTGCGTGAACATTAATGTGAAAAATTAATGAGGCGCACTTGAGTATTGTAATGGACCTTGAGCGGATAAGCTCTCGTCCTTTAGTAGATAAATGACATTTAATATAGTTAATGCAGGTAGATAGGATTTTAATTCATAGACTAGACTGTTTTAGAAATAAGGAGGGAGAACGGATATAGACACCCTCATTGCGCATTGTAACATTATTCAGAAGCATTTTGGAGCAAGAAGAAGTAGAGAGTTGTGTAAAGACACCCATGTATAGACATTTGAATGGATAGAAGAGTTCTGATTCAAATTCATGGTTTTTGTTGTTCTCTGTGTATTTGATATTGATATGCTCATGAATGTTTGCTTCCTGTTGTACATTTTCTTTATATGTTGTGTATATGATTTCATGTATGAATTGAAGCCTGAGAGGGAGTTGGAATGAGTTTCAATTGTTTCTCTATTTGAGCCAAAGATTCTTTCAAGAAGTGCAGTCGAATTTGTCTGCAAGGAGTGCGTTGACAAAGGGTTCAGATAGAGATAGCTTTTGTTTTCATTCATCCTAGAAGTGTAGCTGGGCATAGGAGCCGTTCAAGGAGTGCGTGGGCCAGGGGAAATCTCAGGGTTGTGAACATGAAAGAAGAGTTGGAAGACGACTGTTGTAGGCGTGTGAAGAGTTGAGGAGTTTCAACACTTAGATGAAGTTGAAGGGTTGCTGCAAGGAGTACGCACAAGGGAGTTTCCTGGAGTACTTGAAAGTCATGGGAAATCTCAGGAAGGATAAGCCTTTGAGTTCATCGAAAGATAGTGTAGTGAAATTGTGACTTGAAGGTTGGCAAGAGGTGTCGTAGGTTTGTGCATAGGTGAACAAGTCTTCATGGAGGAAGGAATAGACGGTTGGAATTTACCAAGAAGAATTCATGAATCACCGTAAGCCGTTGGATCTTGGAAAGGTGTAGGGAAGATACAACAACGTATTCCCAAAAGGTTCCAAGTTCAGGAGAAGCGGAGCCATTGATCAGGGCCACGAGGGTCGTTGGATCCACACGCATATCGTGGATCAGGGTTTCGTGAGTCGAAGCTCTAGATTATTGCAACAAGAATCGTGAAATCGCGATACACAATATCCCGATCGTCGAAGGACAGTGTGTGGGGCCACAGGAAGTTAGTGGAGGACAGGTGGCACACTGTATCGGAGTTCGGGAAAATTAAAGTCCCGGAACCATTGACATCAAGATTCGTGATCCCGATAGAAGTGACGGTAAGTGGAAAATTCAACCCGCACGTGCATGTTGGAGTTTCAACGTATCGGGCATCGAGAGTCGATAAGACGAGGTGCTTAGTATCATGAGTGTCGAAACCACGATAGGGAAATTTCCGATAGAGGAAAGAGGAAATTCAGCATTGACTGGTCATCGGGTCTCGGGGGTTTGAGAGCCTAGTGATCGACCGTTGGACTTTTGAAGTCACGAGTTCCGATCCCCCGATAAGTAAAGAGAGGGGGAATTGCGCGAGAAGATATGTGGGAGTAGATTTCTCGATAGGGAAATAGAAGAACCTTGGCATTCTTTGGGCCGAGGGAAGAGAAGATCCTATGTGCATGTGTGGACCTTCTGACCCGCGGGTGGTGAAGGGGGCACATTGCTATCAACGCACCTCCTCCAAGACTTGGTTTCATCAAGCAATGATGCCCATCCAGTCGCTGACTTCCATGAATATTTTGGTGCATTCCGATGTGTGCTTGTGCAGTGTTTCTTGGGCGTTGTTACCTTGTAGTATTATCTTCTTCATCTACTCCTGCAGCTTCTGGGGATGCTGATCTACCTCTTGTTGGGCTTGTTGTAACTTTTCTTCCATCTACCCAGTGCGAGTAGTGAGTTGTGTCCATGCTTCTTGTAGCAGCTCGATTTGTTGTTCTGGCTCACTGACCTCATTAGCTTCAGGTATGTCGGGCACAACCTTCTGAATCTCTAGCCAGACTTCAGCGAGTCTTTCCTGCACTTTTTCTAGTTTACGCTGGACTTGGAGTTTTTCATGCTCTTGTTGTATCCTACATGTTTGAGCGATGAACTCTTCCTTCCTTGCAACCTCGACAGATCTCTCATCTATTGATGCTTAGATTAGTCCAAATAATTGCGTCACTAACCATTGTACCAGGTTTGTGGATGAAGGAGTTGTGTTGCTAGGTGCTTGTGCCTATAGTGGGAGTCCACTAGCCGTTGAATGGTACGAGAAGGTATCTACCTCCTCCTCTGATAGTGGCATTGGTGCAATCCTCAATCTTAACACTGTGGGAAAAAGAGTCAGGACCTATGTTCTGGATATGCAGAGTTGCATCAATTTGGCACACTGCTGAGGGTTCTGGAGGACCCATTCCATTTGTGCTTGTGCGGATGTCGTATCCTTCCCAGTTGTTGATTCTGGTTCTTTCTGAGCATCTGGTATCTTCGGATCTCTCGTTGCTTATGCTTCAGGCACCTTGATTTGTTGGGAACCCTCACCCTTTGCTGGTGAGGTGATTTGCTGGTTGCTTTCGGCTTTTGGCTCCTCTGTAGTTCGGGCATCTTTTTCTTGCACTGAAGACTCATGATGCTTTTCCTCGGTGTCTGGATTTGGATCATTCAACATCATGCTTGGCTCTGATGCGTTGGGGTATGGACTAGAAACTTCTGATGTTGGTTTGGATAACTCTTGGGTTATTCATGGGAGTCTTCACTCCATTATTTCTGGATGATCGATTTGCATCAACTCTGGGGTTGTGGTTTGGGGTGGACTGGTGGTGGCGGGGTTTGGTGATTGGGGTGGTGGAGGTGATGGGGGATGCTCAGTGAAAAATGTGGACGAAAGTGTTTCAGGCTCCGGGTCATCCTGAATATCAATGATAGTGGTGGATTTGACCACTGCATGGGTTCCAGGGGTAGCTGAGGCAAGGGGTTGGGGGTTCATAGGTTTGTTCGGCGAGACCCCAGTTCTAGGCTTCTTCACCAATGGTTCGGTACCGAACACAACACCCAATATCTGGTTAACATCCGCACCTGACAATACGACATCGAATGGAAGTTAATGGAGGGTTGGTATTTTCCTCTACTCTAACTACTCTATCTCTTCTTCCTCCTTGAAGTATGAGTATATTGGGGCATCTGGCTTCTTAAGATCTATGTCTGAGCTCGGTCCTTCACCTTCTTCCTTGTCATTTTTCTTTAGAAGCTTCATAGGAAAAGTGTAATGCATCCCTGACTTGCACATATTACATTTGACTCCTGGCCATGACATGAATTCCCTATCAAAGGCCTCCTCGTCTAGATAGAATGGTAGCATCCTTGTGTGGAAATGTTCCCTACTAACATGTCTCAGCCAAAAAAATGTATGGTGTTGGTTCATGCTGAATGCGATATTTCTCGTATTGCAGATTAGAACCTCCTGCAGGATGCACAACTTCTTCATTGTGTCTATCAAGCCATTGTACCACTTAGCAAATGTTGTGGTGTTGAAGGTTGTATTCTCCGAATCTATTCTGTACTGCCATGGCTCGAACATATTTTCCATGCGGCCCTTATCTGGTATTGTCAGTTGTCTTCCCATAGGTGGCTTCCATTTGAACATTGCAAATGCCACAAGTAGGTATCCATAGGTGAAGGTCCCTCCCTTCTCCTGTGCCTCCTCGCATGCCACTAGTAGTTCTTCTAGCAGGTAACTACACCAATTGAACCCTACTCCATTGGCACAAAAGTTGGTGACTGATAATTAATCTAGAGTGAATTTTCCCTCGTAGTATGATCTCATAACCTTGCTGGCTATGATGTAACAACCATTCTGAACTATTTCGAGTAGTATTGGTTCAATTATTGTTGTGTGTCCTCCCCTCTTTGTGTTGAATTCCTCATACAGGCTAATCTTGCCTTTCTTTTTCCCATTCTTACCGGGACCTTGGAATACTTTCGAAACATCCTCTCCTTGGGAGGATAGTCCAGTAAGATGTTGGATGTCTTTTGCATGGATTGGATACTACTTTTCTAACCATAGACTTCTGTCATGCACCCTTCTTATCAGAAATTTTGTGCACCATGCAATCTCACCCGTGGTACCAAATATTGGTAGGTCTCTTAGGTTCATGATGGTTGAATTGACTAAGTTTATGAAGTCTTCTTTTGGCACAAATTTCATACCTTTGAGTCCATTCGAGGCCATCTCCCAAAAGACATCTGTGTGCATCTGTGGGAACAAGACTGAATCCGTGAGGTCAAGGTCGAGGAGATTAACATGCTCCACTTTCCCCTTTAGATTGTCGATGACCTCAACCCGAGGGTCATAGGGTTCATCTGGTACCACTTCTTTCTCCATGGCACTTAAGCTAGCTGTGGCTCTCAACATTCAGGCTTCTGCGACCAGCTAAGGAGGACATATTTCACAATGGTACCAATTGGTTCACTCTACTGAATTCGGAAATGGCTATGCTTCTTTTGGAAATGATGCATTCTTGGGTGAGTTATAAGGGCCTTATACTTGGCTTGATGGGTAAGTTTAGCAATAACTCTTGTTCATCATGACTATATGGATGCAACAGGATCTGAGTTGTCTGATGGGACAACTTAACAGGGTAAATCCTATTGGGTGATTCTAGCATTTACTTATTTTCGTGAGTGGAATAGGGACATGGCTGGTTTCAGACCTTTCCATTTGATAGTTGGGTATCTAGGTGCGAACTTCGATGGAATATTTGCATAACGCAGCTTTATAGCTTAACAAACTTTAGACGTGGTACGACAATGTCAATAAAGGTTGTGACTAGACTAGGTTCGTGTGGCATATGGATTCAGATTGTATTCGGATTCATCCTTTCTCCGACCATAGAGGTTGTCCCTGTCATCTTAATGACTGTCATTAATGGATTCTCTTAAGCTTTGGATCCTGCACTACTGAGTCATTAGTTATGTATCAACCAACACTTAATTAGAAAATGAACTATGTGTCATGGCACAACACCGCGCATATTGACTTTATTACTAAACTTACAAAAATTTCAGAAAACTCAAATCTAACTATTGTACAAGATCTTTTGGACTAGAGAGAGAGTCCCTCTTTCTCAGTTGTGAGACAGGTAGGGCTTCAGACAAGCACCATTCACCCACCCTAGTCGCAACAGACCATCCAATTGCGTGATTCAGACTGCTCCTGATGGTCGGATCTTTGCAATCATGAATGGTCCCAACTAGTGCATACACAACTTTCCAGGATGCTTTTGGTACCGACTATCGTAGAGTAGCACCTTGTCTCCTTATGTAATATCCTTGTTCTTAATGTGCCTATCATGCCAAGATTTTTGTCTTTCTTTTTCAACTAATTGATGAAAGTCTGCTAGAAATCTAGTCTCCTTGAGTTCTTGTAGTTCTGTAAGTCTCTACACAATGGAATCCTCTTCTGTCATGCGTGTGAATTGTGAAATATACAAACTTGGAGTGATGAACTCTACAGGAACCACTGCCTCTCTCCCATAAACCAACTGGAACGGTGTGTACCTGTGGATTTTATTTATGTTTTTCTTGTAAGCCCATAGTATAGTTGGAAATCGGTCATCCCAATCCTCCTGGTTCATGCAACAGGCCTTTGTTAGTCCCCTTTCCAGGATTTTGTTGAAGGCTTTGACTATTCCATTGGCCTGTGCGTGGTATGGACTTCTCTTGTGATGTTAAATAATAAATTCTAATGTGAGTGTTTCTATAGTGTTTTTAATGAAATGAGCTCCCTGATCACTAGTTAGGCTCTTGGAACATCCAAATTGAGTAATGATATTCTCGAAAATGAACCTAGCAACAATATTTGTTGAATAGTCCTATACATTTGTTGCTTCTGTCCAACAGGTAAGGTAATCAGTCGCATTAATGATGTACCTAGCCTTTGAATGTTTGGTTGTGGGGTTGATTGGTCCAATGAAGTCAACTGCCCATTTCTCAAATGCCTATATATCTCTAACTGGTTGTAGAGGTATTTTTTCTTGATGTGATGGCTTTCCCACACGTTGAAAAACATCACATGGCCTAGCATATACTTTTGCATCCTTGAACAGTGTTTCCTACCAATTTCCTTCCTATAGAAATTTTTGTGTCATGGATTTTCCTCCTACATGGCCTCCTGCAACTCGACTATGGAATCTTTGAACTTATGGCTATATTCCTAGGAGGATTCACCTTCCCACTACTGGATCTCACATAAATCCAATAGAGCCTGTTGTTCTGACTGGGGTAATTTGAATTTTTCTATGAACTTGTTCGAATCTGACCGAGTGTGAATGCTTGACCTTGCGTCCCTGGCACTCCCGACTCAATGATATTCATGTACCACTTGAGAGAATGACCTCTCAAGGTATTCTGGAACTCAACCAGCTTATTCACATCCAGAGTCCCACTGGATCTCCAGATTTCTTTGCACAGGAACTATTGTTGCTCAACATCTTCATCTCCCTTACCCCAAAATTTTGGGTATCGAGCAATCTAACCTCTTGCATGGGTGGCCATTTTTGATATTGTTGTTCCTATCAATATGAATCATAACGGTCCTTCTTGCGATCTACCAGGGGATCCCACTATCCTCCCTGTACTCACACTTCCTGGTTGTGATTGACTAATTAATTGTACTGGAACATAATTAGCATGAGAAGGTAGTATCAAACTTATTGATTGTATAGAAGACACTTGGGGTATGGGTGATTTGGGGCTGGTTCCACTAGCTTTGGGGCAGTTTTATTTGATTTGGGGGTCTCATTTTCTTCCACTAGGATGATCTCCTTGGCCGGATTCCCTATCTCTCCTGTTATCGGGGCTGAATCTTCTCTTCCTTCTCCAAGATTCATGATGATGTCTTCCTCTCTTACGTATGTAACTTCTCCTTCGTTTCCCACCTCCTAGGGAATTATTTCTCTCCGCTCTTCTCTCTTGTTTAAATTTTTTCTGGAAATTCGTTCCTATCTTCTCATCTTCTATAGTTCTTCCATCTGTCTTTCCTCTACTTCTCTCGATCCGCTTTCTTTCTTCAACTTCTCAGACTGTATTTCTTCTTTCTTGATCTTGTTGTACCACCACTTCTCAACTATGGAGGCTCTCTTCAAGTCTCACTCATCTCTTGAGTCTGTTTCTTTCTAGTTCCCCCCCATTTTTCAAAGCATCCTTCCCCTCTCTCATGCCATGACTCTCACCCCACCTCACCCTACCCTAAGCGAGGGTTTTTATGTTGCCATTTCAGTTGGGGACATAACCAACACCCCTTCCTACATTAAGAAAACCTTAATCCACAGGGGGATTTCTCTTAGCATCCTTCCTCTTGCATCTTTCTTGAAAATTTCCTTTTCCCATGAGAAAGACTGGTGGTTCTCAACTGCAAATTCAATTATGTATCCTTCTAGTGTGGTGCTGACCCAGAAATCCACAGATCATGTAACTGGACAATCCAGCCTTTGAAGTGCTGCTAGCTTCCTAGTATCCCATGCGCAAATCCTCTTAACCCACCCTTGTAACTATGGAGCTTATTGAAGCCTCTTTATCCAGTAGAAAAATTCTTCCGGGAATTTAACCCAGAAAATCTTGTACTGATGCTCGATCTTTCTGAGTAAAAGATTGCTTCGCAAGTGTTTTCCACTGATTTTCTCCTCAGTTACACTTCTTTCCATATGAGGGCGTCATAGTTCCTTTCCCACCATTGATCAATACCAGATCTATGGATCGATGGAAGCATTATCCCTACATGTTCCCTTTTAACACAAGTCCCGACAATGGAACCATTTTGTTGGCGCGAGTTTGATCAGACCAGGGTCCTTCTTAGGTTACCAACAAAAGGTACCATGTAGTCTAGAGCGCTGGCATTTTCATCTCCTCTGAAGAGAAGAAGTCTCACCTGAAGCACTACTGAGACAGATAGATAGGGAAGGGTAGGTAAAATACTTGAGAGGATCCAAAGAGCCTTCAGGACTCATTCCTTATCTTGCACAAGAGCCATGAATAGGTTTGAAACATAAATGTGAAATAATTGAACCTACTTACATTTATAGCAAGCATTTAGTAGAACCATCAACTAGAAATCATAAGCCATAAGGCGATACTATAATGTATAAGTAAACACACAGAGACACATCATATTTGAAAATTTATGTCCTTATTCATATTATCTTTGGAATCTTTCTCTGATTATAGACTCAAAATTACACAGCACTGCATTGCATAGATTCTTGGCTCTGGACTCAATTCACAGATCTCCCATTCTCAACTTGATATATCCAATTCATTACAGACTCAAGACTTGAATTCGCTTGACTTACAATGATCGTCAATAACTAATCCAACTAGTTAACAACAACAAGAATGACTAAATCAATCGACTCAACCACAACCCGACTAACCCTTTTACAATAATCTGGGCCAACCCTTTTACAATTATGTTTATCCCTATATATAAGTTGGGTTGTGTCTTCCTTCTCGGCTTGCACACTTTCTTGTTATGTTGCAACCATTTACTTCTTAGCTAGTGTTGTGTTAACTTTCACAATTTCTTTCTATTGCTCTTTCTCTGGGCCTCTGATGAAGCTTGTGCAACTCATGCTCAGTCAAAACTTCCTCAATTCCTTATCCAAAAATGAAGGGCCCAACAGTTAGTATGATGGTCATAGCTTCAATATGAAATCTAGATCAAAATAATGTCATAAAAAGTAGATTCATATCAGGATAATCAAACCTGGGTTGCATTATTCTTATGAATGTGTTGGATCTTGAGATCCTTCTGGATTTATGGGAACATAACCCTTCTCCTGCAAATACCCTTTAAAGCCTAACAACTTAAACATATGTGAGTACATACCTTTGATAGTATTTGCAGGTAGTGGAACCATATGGTAGCAACAGTAATAACTCTTAAAAGACTTCAAGGGTCACTGCAAATGGTACAACAACTGATACTTCAATTGATACTACAACTGATTCTGAAACTGACACTGCAACTTAGGGTTTTATGAGGAAACGCTAATTTTTCAAACTTCAAATTTTGAAATTCTGATCCAGGGGATAGATGCACTTAGATGAGGTGAGTAAGCTACTTCAGTCAGATTTCTAAAAATCAAAATTTTACCCCCTCAAACTTGACCAGCGGATTTCTGGACTGGTGCTTCTGGTTTTCTGGTACTTTTGGTTTTCTGGTACTTCTGGTACTCTGGTACTTCTAGTTTTTTGGTACTTTGTGAAAACTAGGGTTTCACTTTCCTGGAGATCTACACACTGAAAAGGTGTGCTGAAGGTGCCAAAGATTTCCTTGGGATAGGGCACACTTTTCAAGAAGGTTTTGAGGATGAAAATATTCTTCAATAAAAAGCCCTAATTTTCATGTACGACAACAATGATGTTTTTCCTTTTTCTTGTGAAGAATGCTTGTGCAATGGGTTCTTTCAAGACATATGTTCTGATCCCATGTTGAGTTTTCATAAGCTAGGTTAAGCATGTATTTCATTTAATTTCATGATGTCTTAACCATAAACAAGAATGTTGCAGCAACCAAGATCACAAGAAGAAACACCATGCACAAGTACACAAGATATATCCTGGGAAACCCTTCTCAAAGAAGGGAGAAAAACCCAGCCAAATCCTTTGTTACATTCTTCAAGAGAAATACCTTTCACCACCAAGATGACTTAGAACACAAGAGGTTGCTTAAGCCCTAGAAACCCTAGCACCCAAGAGAGGAGCGCACCTTTTCCAAAGAGAAGTACTTGCTGAAATTTCCAAAACATGTGAGGAGGATATGATTCTACAATGGAGATCATCTCCTAAATATATTAGAATTTGACTAATTTAGCAAGGGTGTATTATTAGAACAACAGGGCTGACCTCTTTAAGTCAAATACACTTTATTATTATATTTATTATTATAATTAATATTTTCATTATTAATTATCTTCTTTATATTAATCATATTAACATAGGGCCGACCTATACCCTTTACATAATAACTAGGGTTACAGGTAGGTCCGAATATTGAAAAATATATAGCAAAGGATATGATACACCCACTAGTGCTCATCCACTAGGGGCCACATCCATAGGTATGCCATAGACCTGAGTCACTACATTACACAGATGAGCTAGGTCCTCACACATGCACTTATGCTCGTCCATAGGTATGTCTACTCAACATATCTTATTTCCTATTGCCACCAATAGGAGGATCATATGGAGTCTTCACATCAACTTTGTTGATGTTTAGAGGAGGCCATCACATCATATTTGTTCTTATTCTCATGATGAAGTGCCCAACAATTTTTTGGATTTCCCACGTTCACCATGTGTTCAGCCACAGGCACGTCCTAACTCAACAGATCACTTTTCCATCGGATGATCATCTGGAGTTCTTCTCTCTCACATCATGGAGGAGGCCATATACATTCCTAGCCCCTGTCCCAGGCTGGAACCATGAACCCTTTATTAGGGGATTTCTCTCAGGTTTGTAAGTTGAGAGTAAGACTTCACATAGCTACTATATTCCACATCTCACAGGTTTGTAAGCTAGACGATGTCTCATATAACTGCATTCATCAACACAATATTCACAATGATACATAGCCACAATACATTTCCATCATAAAAGAGGGTTTCCTTCTAGGGAAGAAAACCCTAACATAAATTCTATCGTCATATCTATGACCTTATAATGAACGGTCTAGATTTACCATGAAATTACAATATACATTTACAAGGCAATTTTTCCTTTGGGGGCCCACTTTCCCATAGACCCCCTACCCAGGGGGATAATCCCCATAGACCCCATAGGGGGGGTAACACCCCCCTGCAATCTACCGCATGGATAATTGTACATTCTTTCTAGGTGTAAAGTCTTCACGTGGTATAAAGACGACTGAAAACAAATACCTTTGGATCATGAAGATAATCAAGCTCCACAACCAACAACATTTGGGACACAATTTCAAGGTTAAATATTCCATTACTAAAGAAATACGAAGCTGATATGATAATATGAAAATAGTGAAGTTATTACTACTAAGAAATTTATATCTATTCTTGGAGAGAAAGGGACCTAGATGATATTGGTTTATTCTCTTGGAAGTAGAATTTTCCAATAGCTTTCTCATAGCTGGAAAATAATTGTTGCTTGGATGGATGGAGTTCCCAATACTAGAAAAGGGGAGCTTGGTGAATTCAATATTGCATCGTACCTTGAAGAAATAGATTGAGCTATAGGTCACCCTTTCTTTTGATATGGGCTTCCTTATATTATTTCATTTCCTAGGAATTGCAGGCACATTGATTGTCTTATACGGTATTCGAGAGAATTAAATATGGATGCTATTCTAGACAGAACTGCAACATACATTCCTAGACTCCATTTTATTCTCTATAACTCACTATAATCATTGGTTATGAAGGTTATCCAAAAGCCTAGTCCACATAAGGTTAAAGTAATATGCTTCTCAAAGAATGGACAACGTGCAACCCCTTTCTAAGAAAGGAAGCAAGAGATTATTTGGCATATGCATATTTTGGGCGTGTGCTATGGAGAGAAGATAATACTTCCTTATGGTGGAACATGTATAGAATGGATCCTACCCCTGCAATTGTCTTCTTGAAAGATCTGGGTGCAAAACCTGTTATACATTATGGGCTATCAATAGTTTTGATTTTCATAATCTAATGGAGCAACATAAAACCCATGATCTCCCATAAATCAGGAGCATAACTTTTATGGATCTTCAATGTGATGTCAGAGGTTATTCTTGAGCTATTAATGACACATTGACATGGTATTATGTCATTCTTGCTGGAAAACCTTGCTCTAAGCTCAGTAAATAACATGAAATTATGCACATTGTCCAAGATAATATTGCAAATGATGTAATTCCAGACATATTAATTGGTTGCAACATATGCCTTCAAATAAAATTCCTTACTCGTGTGTGGTTAGATGGGGATTCTCATAAATTTTTGGAGTAAAACAAAATTCTACTAGTGAGGAAATTATTAAATCATATCAAATTCCGACCTTGCAATGGCACTTTAACAAGGACACAAAAATGGTCATTGAGATACAACATGCCTTCGAATTGTTGTCTAACCAATTGAGGAGAAGCGATTATGAATTATTTGACTTTGAACTTCTGAGGGGCCTTATTTAGATTCTAGTATTAAAGGTAGTTTCTAAATATGTCAAAGAACCAACAAGAATAATAATCTTCCATTATAGATATCATCATTTAATAATCTTGAGAAGAGAAAATTTGTTGGTCGTCAGTTAACAAATTTTATATGTTGCCACAAAGACTCCATACGCCTTCATGAAGATACCCATTCACCTATTTCACATGCATGGGGACATGCAAGGTTTTGAGTGTGGGGGGTAGGGGGGGGATATGTCCTTTTCATTCAAACATTCATAGCAGCAGATCACAAGAATATTATTTGACCCACCATCATTTGTTTTAAATTCAAGTAATTTTTTGTAGCTACAGAAAGGTTGTTATAGCCAGATTTTTATTCTTAGGGATGATATTTGCACCACATTTACAATCATATGAGGCCATATTAAAAAAATTTAATACATGGGTTTTGTGCCCCATGCAGAAAATTGAGTATCACACGGACAAAATTTCCAGAAAGTGCATAATGAGGGATCTACAGGTATGTTTTTGAAGTATACTTTGATATATTTTCCAAATTTCCTGTAGCATCCTGCTTGAAGGGCACTTTTTTTAAGCCATTTGTAAATAATTTAAGTTGAACCGAGAAATTCCTAGACATGGGTTTTGTGCCCCATACAACAAATTGAGTAAGAGATAGAGGGAATTTGCAAAAAATGCATGGCAAGGGATGCATCAGCATGTTCAAACTGATTTTATAAAAATTATCAAAATTTTTGTAAGCAATTAAATCCATCTTTTTGTAGATGATTTGTAGTTTTGAATGGTTGCACACATCCCAAGACTAAATCGCAATTTGGAGATGATTTCAAGTAACTATGAGATTCTTATCCACCTATCAACCATGATTTTAAGCATTTTTCAAATTTTCATCTTTTTGTAGCCGATTAGTAGTTTTGAATGGTTGCACACATTACAAGACTAAAACACAGATTGGAGATGATTTCAAATAAGAATGATATGCTCAGGCACCTATCAACCATGATTTTTAGTATTTTTCTAATTTTCAAGTTTTCAAGCATGAATGAAGATCAAATTTTAGCATTTTTGTAGCAACCGTCTAACTAGCCTACAATTATGTAGCTAAGTGATTTGACCAAGTGGTTACCCATATACAAAAATTTGGGAACATAGATCTCATGGAATACGATGTTATTATCTTATTCAAACTATCTTATATATAATATAATATTTGGTGGTGAAATATCCACATGTTTAGGATCTAGGATTTGTTAGTTGCAGATCCACTTGTTTAGTATGTAATCTCATATTGTTGTAACTCCTTTTTATTTTATGAAGGATAAGATATATGTATAAATATGATAGGATACCATTCAGCTTGAATATTTAATAGTTAAGGATTTAGAGAGTTGAAGGAGTTAGAGAATAGAGTTCCATATTGAAGAGAAGGATCATTGTAATCATTTTGATGCTAGAATAAAGAGATTGTTGTTGCACATCAAGAGTTTTCTATTGTAGTACTTATTGATAGTATATTTCAAGAGAGCTAGGGCCCCATATCTCTGGTATATGCTTTCCAAATAGTTTCCTTTCATTGCGTGATGCTATTTCATTAGTTTTTCATTTTAGTTACTATTCATTTCTTTATGCTCTTTCAATTCTTGGAAGTGTGGTTTCCTTACAGAGTTAGGAATTGAATGATGAGTTTCTTTAGTGGTCACAAAACCAGTTGATTCTCTTTCTTATCAATCAAAGGAATGTGGTTAATAGTTGAAATATAAGTCCATTGAACTTAGTTTAATTCTATAGCCTTTCATTACTCTTTCTTAGCTTAGAGTTAGTTTCCTACTCCCACATATATTTTGTCGGCATCTCAAAATATTACGAGTTCCCTGGTTCATAATTTAAAGTAAAACAATTTAAGAAATTGAATTTCTTGACGGGGATGTAAGACCTTTGAATCCCTAGAGTAAACAAACCTTAGCATGGTAAATCTACAAGGGTGTAATCCTTTTTACTCCTTGTAGAAACCTTTTAAAATATCCTTTTTAGTGACAATAAAAGAGAGGTACTTGATGGAGGGTGTATACCCTTATACTCCTCCAAGGGTTTATCAAAACAACCTTTAAATCAAGAAGAAACACATGCACATGCATAAATTCTTTACCTAATCCAAGAGATATCATGAAAAACCCTTGCTTACCAAGATATTCCACCACAATTGAAAAGAAACAAGAATCAAGAGAAGTCATTGTCCTTATTCCACCAATAGACAAGTAAAAGAATCCATTTTGCATCAAATAAGACACACACACACACACACACACAGTTGCAGGGCTCGCTGTTAAGCACTCCAAATAAGACACACAATACCACACACACACACACACACACACACACACACACACACACACAGAGAGAGAGAGAGAGAGAGAGAGAGAGAGAGAGAGAGAGAGAGAGAGAATTTCCCAAGTAGGGAAAATTTTTCAGCCAATAGTTTTTGTAATTTTCTGGTGAGTTATGTCTAAAATGAAAGTGAGATGACCTATATTTTTATGAGGTCATATAAACCAAGTTTGTCCACATAAAATGTCAAAAACAAATTAAAATAAGGTTGAGCCCCTTTATTTTCCTTTACAACTTAAAATTATAAAATTTACATAAAGTAAAACCCTTAGAAGGGTGACATCATGCTCTAAAAGGGTGACACTAAGCCTTCAAGTGAGACATTGAGCCTCAAGATGCAAGTCATTGGGCCTCCAAAGGACACATGTCAATCTCTCATGTGATGGAGTGTCATAATAATGCATATCCTTCCTTCAAACCACCTCACATCATGCCAAAAACCATCAAGCCCATCAAAACCCTAGCCTCCAGTGACATCAAGGCTTAGAAGGTGACATCCTAGGCCTCCAAAGGCCAATGCCCAAGAAAAAGGGGCTATGATGTCATCATCCAATGTTTTCCAAGTGGCCCCAAAGGAAACATACATTATCTCATGTGTACAATGAATTTTTGGTCCTCTGCCCATCCCGTGGGGTGTAGCATCCATCCTTGGGGTTCTCAATGTCTCATGAAGGTAAAAATGGAATGAGTATTCCATGGATATATTTCAGTAAGAAAGGTCATACAAATAAAAATAAATACGCCATACAAGGGTCCACAAGTCACATGTATCATTCCAGGTAAGCCACATTTAATAAAATAACCACTCAAAAATGTGCATTAAATCCCCCCTTTTCAAACTAAACAAATTCTCAAATACCTTATAAAATTTTCCAAATTTAAGAATGGGAGGGTTGTCATGGTGCCCTATTAGGTAGACCAATCCCCAAGTCCAGGAAATTTTCCCAAGAAGACCCTCTCTAAGTCATGTAATGAGTATGAGGTGGATGGGTTTCTTGACATATCAAGGGATTATATTGTCTCATTTATGGGTGCCTTTGTGGAGGGTGTGTTCCATCCTCATTTGCAATGCAACATTTTTCCAATCCCTTTCATTTTCATTAATTTATTATGGTCCAAAACATTGAGTGTTATGTGAAATGGAAATTAGAGAGCACTGTAATTCCACTTGAATATAGGAACACATTGAGTGTTATGTGAAATGGAAATTAGAGAGCACTGTAATTCCACTTGAAGATAGGAACACATTGAGGGCCTCAAGATATCATCTCCTTAGTTACCCCTACGATCATTGGGGTAACATCTATCTCCTACTTGGGGACATGTGCTCACTGTAGAGTGCATGAGAACCTTAGTATCTCCTAGTAAGACATGTTACTACACACACTCAACCATAATGTTAGATCATTGAAGGGTGGATTTATCACCCTTTATTCATATAATAAAAACTTCAAAATTGAAAACTAAAAAGAAAATTTTGCATTTTTCAAAATTCTAACTAACATGTAATAAGAAAATGTATCATAAAAAATATGCATCGATGCAATAAATCAATATGTAAATGAACCATTAATGTGAAATTATAAATAAATGCAACTAAACTACCATGAATACAAAAATCCAAATGCAAGGGAAAGCAAATGACCTAGCTACTTACCTAGGGCCCGAGGCCCATGGTGATAAAGTTTCGTTGATGTAGGGTCAGAGGATAGACCCATCAATTGGAAATGACATATTCATCCCATCCATGGTGGATTGATAGTAAGTGATCCAGGTGGATATCAGTGGAAACCCACCTCTTTCAATTGGCTCACATACATATTTCATCTTGGAAGTTACCATTTTCATCTTAGAGGTTTTTTCTATCTTTTCGAGTCCTAAACTTTTGGGGTCATTTTAAGGCCCTAAAAAACGTCTTTTAGTTCTGACACAGTCACAATATAGATAAATTTAAAGTGTTATGGAATAATGTGTAGTCCTCGGATAAAAATTCCCAACGGGCTATCGTGTGCCTAAAACATATATCATATGCAAAAGTTACAACCCTGAGAAGTTGATGTACCAACTTACCCCATCGGGGCCCACAAGAATTTTGGCGCTTCATCTCCTAGGATTAGGTTTTTGGATGCCTAGGTTTTTTTGTTTACTTCTTTATGTTAAAAAGTCCTAGAGGCCTCATTGTAATGTTCTTCGGTGAATGCATGTAGCCGCCACATCTTTTCTAGGAGATTATCTACCACCATTCGAGCAAGATTGTTTTCATTCTGCATTTTATAGTTTGAACATATTTCTTTATTGAATAGAAGTTAAGTTCCACTATATCTCTATTATTCTTATTTGTATATCTATGTTAATTCTATATATTTTCATTTCATTTCATTCCTCTCATAAATCTAGATCATTGGTATCAGAGCGATCTACTCTTCATTTATTACTTTGTGCATGTCCCCAATGAGATCAGGGTATAAGCAATTGGGACTCGAATCAGTTGACCCTTTGCAAGATTGGCCTCGCCGAACTTGAAGGCCACCCATGGGGGAAGAAAAGAGATACGATGGGGTAGGGGATCCCTTTAAACCATTTCTTTAGGAATCCCTCTTATGATAAAGTAATGAGATGATGGATAATTTTGCGCAAATCCTTCAAAGACAGAAAGACAACGCATCTTCCTCGATTGGAGGCACCACCCCTTCAAGGTACAAATCAATTCTGACATTCCTATATTTGAACTTCAAATAGATGTGGATATTGTAGACACATGGGTAAACCTTCTACACAAGTATTTTTCTATCCATAACTTTTATGATAGAGAAACTGTTACATTTGCGCTCCTTCAGGTCATCCCCCATGTCAAAGATTGGTGTGAGACTTTCTGTGAGAAAAAGGAAATAGAGGGATCTACATTATTTTTAGTCACACCCACTTTGGGTTCTTTCAGATATGTTATTAAGGAACAATACTACCCTGTTGGAAGTTATGATGAATTATATACAAGATGGACCACACTACGGTAGGAAAGGGACCAAACGATGCCAGAGTTCACCAATGTATTCCATACCATGTGCACCAATATGGGTATCAAATACTCTGAGTGACATCTCATGCTCAAGTACTGTGGTGGTTTTCATAGATACATCCAGACATAAATGGATTTTCTTGACATCGTGTCCTTGGGTGTGGCCTATCGATATGCGGTCAAAATCAAGTAGAAGCTTAAAAAAATATGTGCTAGTTTGGGTTTGTGAACCCCTCATATAAAAATAAGAGAAAAGGAAACCCCAAACCACAAAACAAAGGGAAGAGAAAGGATGGAAAACCTCAAGAAAACCAGTTCAAATCGTAAACAAAGAAGGAAAATGGGAAGACAAAGAAAGACATTGGGAAATGGTGTGAGTTCCATAAGATCCCCTGGAATAACATCGTTGAATTTCACTCAAATAAGTCATAGGTGGTTGAGGTGAAAGCCTATGAATCAAATGTGGGCTCTGAATATGAGTCAAAACCAGAAAAAGGGAGACATATCATTTATGAAGAACCCAGTTCCACTATTTCTACAACCACCAAGGTCTAACCGGTGAACCTGATGAACCAGAGAAAGCTGAGCACCTATTTCATTCACATATGTGGGTGAATGGTACTCTACTACACTTCATCATTGATAACACTAGCCATAAGAACCTCATCTCAGTGGAGGTTTTCAAGTGGTTTCCTCTGTCGACAACACCATACCCACAATTGTACACCAGTGGATGGATCCACCAAGGGAGTGATCTCTGTGTCAGCCAATAGTGTCACCTGACCTATGAAATCAAGCCCCTCAAAGATGAGGTATTGTGTGATTTCGCCCCCCTTGAAGTTTGTGATGTTCTTTTGGGACAACCTTATTTATGGAAATGTCATGTTGTATATGAGTCTAGGCCTTGTAGTGTTATTATTACTTTGTACAAGAAATTATACAAGATAGTTGAGGTAGTCCCATCTACTGCCATTTCCTTGAGCTCTATCAAACAATGCAGGAAATTCATCTCTTAGACCAAGCATTTTCTCTTCTTCATGATTCACGCTCAAACTGAGAAAAAGGTTGCAACCATATCCATGGCCTCTATGATAGGTCTCCCCACATAGCAGAATCAAGTGGATAAGGTCATGGAATAATACAAAGACATATTATCCTCACCCATTGGGGTACCTATGAACTGTCAAGTCAAGAACTCAATCAATTTGACCCCCAGTGCATCGCTATCGAATGGGCCACTCTGTCACCTATCTTTATTATAAAATGAGGAAATTAGGTGCTAGATCCAAGGGATTCTTGAAAAGGGGCACATATGACCAAGCTCATATCCTTGTGGAAGCCCAATCATGCTTGTGCAGAAGAAGGACAAAACTTGGAGACTCTACACTGATTACTGGTCCCTAAATAAAATCACAATCAGGAACCAATATCCAATTCTCAGAATTGATGATCTCCTTGACCAACTCAAGGGGGATAAATACTTCAGTAACATTTATCTTAAGTTCAACTACCACCAATACCCAATAGAGTAGATCGATGTATGGAAGACTACCTTCATGTCCAAAGAAGGTATTTTTCAATGGATGTTCATGCCCTTTGGCTTGACAAATGCCCCAAAAACTTTCATGAGGATGATGGATAATATCTTGTGGCCTTTCACCAATTATTTTTTGGTGGTGTATTTGGATGTCATCCTCATATTCTACAATATTTGGGTGGAACACTTGCAACATATTCAACATATTCTACACACTCTATGGCAACACAGGCTATATGCAAATTTGAAAAAAATCTCCTTCGACATGAATAGGGTCCAATACCAAGGCTACATTTTTTATGAGCATGGTGTGCGTGTCGATCCAACCAATATCTAGGTCATCTATGACTGGCTAGCCCTGACCACACTCACTAAGCTTCATAGCTTCTTATGCCTTGCAAATTTCTATCACATGTTTGTGTTGGCATTCTCCCACATTGCATGGGCCCTTAGCCAAGTGACCAGGGGTGGTGGCAAGGAAAAATTTGTTTGGGGCCAGTCTCAACATAAATCATTCGATTATTTGAAGACGTGATTGTTCTCATCTCTATTGCTCTCATTACTTGACCTGCAACAACCTTCTGAGATTGAGATAGATGCTTCATACTATGTTGTGGGTGCATTTCTCACTCAACATGGACCATGTGGCCTATCATAGTGAGATGCTATCATATACTATCTGTAATTACCCCACATATGACAAAGAAATGTACTCCATTGTACAATTTTGTTGTCAATGGATGAAGGAGATATCCATCCACATAGATCATAAGCCTCTGCACTTCATCCAGACACAAGGGAAATTGCATAATTACCACCATTAGAAGTGGTCCAAATACTTGTAGAAGTTCCATATCAACATCAAGTATAAGGCAAGGAGCACCAACCACATTGTTGACTACCTCGGTCAACCTCTAGTTGAAACACTAGCCATAGTGCTATAGTCTTGTTGACATGAGACCTCCATATGGCCCCAACTCTATGAGAGAGATCCTGACTTCTCCAATACCTACCATATGTTGGAAAAAAAAAACTATCACTGATTTTTATCTTCAGGATGAGTTTTTGTGTTATCTAGTCCATCTCTGTGTTCCATAAAGCAAGTGCACAAAGTTGATTTGGGAAGATCACTACATTCAGGTGACAAGACACTTCGGCATAGAAAATACAGTGGAAATACTACAAAAACATTTCTATTGTCTGAAACTTCAACATGATGTCAACAACTATATCAGGTCCTGCACAACTTGCACCATTTCCAAATCGACCATTAGGAAACAAGGCATGTACACTCCTATGCCTACTCCTAAAGGGACCTAGGAATCCATATCAATGGAATACATCTTGATGGACTAAATTTCAGGCCTTCCTTCAACCAAGTAGGGAAATGACTATGTTTTTCATGGTTGTTGATCTATTTTCCAAGATGGAAATTATGGTCGCTTGCAAGAAGAGCATGACAATGGAGGCCACTGCCAAGCTCTTCTTCGAATGCATGTGGGTAAATTTTGGGATAACACAAAACATTGTATCAGATTGTGATAGTGATTTCCTCAGCACATTCTGGTCAAGCCTTGAATCATAATTGAACACCAATCTCACCAAATCCATGACCTTTCACCCCCAAACGGATGGCCAAACCAAGGTCGTCAATAAGATGATCACACATATCTTATGCATGTACAATTCCAAGCATCCAAACACATGAAATGAGAGTCTTCCATATGTTCAACATAGTTACAACAGAGCCATACATAGCTTAACCGACCACAACCCCTTTCAGGTGGGGTCGGGATTCCAACCATTGGGTCCCATGGATGTTGCACTACCCCTTGCATCCACACATGAAGAATCGTCCCATGCAAAAAATGAATTTGAAAAAGCCACCTAGTTCATTGAATAGATCCAAAACATCCACCAATAGGTTCAGGATATTTTGCAGAAGTCTAATTCCAAGATTAAGAAGCACCATGATCAACACCAAGTGCCACACAAGTTTCAAGTTGGAGATAAAGTTTAGTTGCACTTGAAGAAATAATTCCTTATAGGACCCCATTAGAAGCTTCATACAATCCACTATGGAACTTAAACCATCACCAAGGCTATGGGTGACAATGATTTTGAGCTCAACATTCCCCCCTTCCTTGGCTTGCACCCAATGTTTAATGTGGACCTCCATCGGCCATAATTTCCACCCTTATTGGACATCTCAAAGATATCAGAATAGTTGAAACCGATAGAGCTCAAATATGATTGAATGGAACAAGAATCCACTGATCATATCGTGGAAACATAGGTTAAGGTCACTCGCCAACAAAAACTTAAGATTTATCATGTTGTCAAAGCGGGGTAGCTTTTGCACCAAGGAAAGTGGCTCACCCAGGGCCAAATTCAACAGAAATTTCCTCATTTGATGGGGGATCTCAATGCAATGGAGACCATTTCTTCCTAAGAAGGGATGATTGATCCAAGTGGATATTGATGGCCACCCACCTCTTCCAACTGGCTCACATACAACTTTGATCTTGGAGGTTACAGTTTTCATCTTGGTAGTTTTTTTCTAGATTTTTGGGTCCTAAACTTCTGGGGCCTTTTTGAGGCCCTAAACAAAGTTTTTTGAGCCTACCATAGTCACACTATATACATATTTAGAGTTTGACGACACAATGTGTATTACTTGGATAGACCTTTCCAACAAAATATCGTGTGCCTAAAATAGAGATTGTATGCAAAAGTTACAACCCCGGGAAGTTGATGTACTAACTTACCCCATCGGGGCCCACATGGATTTTAGCGCTTCATCTCCTAGGGTTAGGTTTTTGGATGTCTAGGGTTTTTATATTTACTTATTGATGCTAAAAATTCCTGGAAGCGTCATTGTAATGTGCTCAAGCAAATGTGCGTAGCTACTACATCTGTTTTAAGAGATTAGCTACCACCATTTGAACAAGATTGTTTTAATTCTACATTTTACAGTTTCAACATATTTATTTATTGAATATAAGCTAAGTTCCACTATATCTCTTTTAGTTTTCTATGTATATCTATGTTAATGTTATAGATCTATGTTTCATTTCATTTTTCTCATAAATCTTGATCAATAAGTCCCTTTTTCAGACTTCTTCTTAACGATGTAAGAGCCAAGCCATACAACTTCATTCATCTTATCATATGCAGGATTTCCATTTCTCTTATCCCACATCAGTACAAGGATTCATTTTTCAAACTCAACATAAGGTATGTATTCAATGTAAGGTTGTATAGGTGGATCTTCCTTGACCATGTCCTTGATAACATGTTCTCATTCTTTATATTTCTTATCTTCATCTTTCTTGAGTATCTATATGGACCTTGGATCCTTCCCATGGTATTCCACAAGATTCTCTTTATATTTATTTGTATTCAAGAGTAATGTATAAATACAATCCTTTTGTGCAAAAGGTAAATCTCAAGGATCATAATCTAAGGTGCTACATCATACTCATAATCACTCCAATAATCAGGACTATTTAGATCAACTTCATGATTTTTTGCAACATGGTGACTATACAAAATATCAAATGTTCCATCCCCCATAGGGATATGTGCATGATTTAGGCCCATACTAAGAAAACCTCCAAGGATTGTGGACCATCTTCTTGACAAGAGAATTCCCCAAGCGTCTGATACATCAATCAAAATTATATTCATGGTGAGGCCAACGTGGGGAAAATCCTGTAGATATACCTCCACATATTCTATGATTCCACACACCTTCACCTTTTTTGAATCAATACCACATATGTTTCCATAAGGGTGAGTTGTCTTCAAACCAAGTTGCTTCATGACTTTCAAAGACATCACATTCATTGAGGCCCCATAATCCAACATACAATTATTCAAATGAAAACCATTTATACCCAAGGAAATATAAAATGGAGGATTTTCCTCTCCTTGCTTCCCATGATGCATAGTATTTAGGATCACCGGAGAATATCCTACCTCATATTGTACATTCAATTCCATCAAAAATTCTTTGATTACAGAAGGAATATTGCACATCTCCACCACATCTACTGACATATTCATCTTCCAGATCATACCTGGTACATTTATATTCAAGTAAGTCTCTTCACCCGTTGGTACAAGATGTGGGAGTAAGTCACGAACTAGAGGTGGAGGAGGTGGAGGTACTTCCTTTGTGGCCTGAGGTGGTGGAATTAGTACTTTGTTTCTTCTTGAATATGTCAAGATTTCCCTTTTCCCTAACTTTTCATTCAAGCCTTCTTCCATTTGGTTAATACTTTCAATCATTCTTGTCTAGCTTCTCTTTTACTAATTTCCTCAATATATTCCTGTGTAATATCCACGTACTCATTATCCTAGAGGGAAAAAATTGTATCAATGAAATTCAACCTATCCATAGAACCTGAATCTTGTTCTTCCCTCTATCTTGGAAATGCATCTTTTGAATGAGGCTCTTAGCATGGAAAACACCATGGTTATCCCTCTGTGCTAACCATCCTAATATGATTCAAAGTGTTAGGGGACTTTGCTTCTTGTTGGGATTTGTTTTCCAACCTGTGTTCTCCCTCTGCTTTCTGATAAACTAAGGTATTGGGGAATAATGGTTCCTCTCCAATATTGTCAACCTATTCATGATTTGAGTCTAACTCTGGATAAACTGAGCATTCATTCGATCGAAATTTTGAGCCAAGAGTGTACTAGATCCTGTACACAATTGTTTGAAGTCTTTGCCTTTTCTTCCATTCTAACACGAGGGAACTGAAAAATGATCAATATTTGAGTTGATGAGATGATATTTAATATGTGAAGTATACTCTTTGGCCTTTTCCAAATTCCCATACATATTTTCTTTTATGATAAAACCAAATTGTCCTTCAAAGGAATTTAAGTAGAGGAGACGAACAAATACTTATAGTGGGCACAAGTCCTTTGGGATATAACTATGCAATTTTTCAAATCTAGCATCAAATTCCTTCATTGTTTCATTTTCTTTTTTCTTAATTAGATTGAACTGCGTCAATAACATTATATTGTCCTTTGTTTTCCATCTACATTTGAACAACTTAGTGAAAGCTTAATAAGTTTGTAAGTAGTTTTCGGGAAATCTTTTGAACCACTTCTTACCTTCTTCATCAAGATACATAGCTATTAGCTTCATCGCAACATCTTCATGTTCATGTTCATCATAAAATCTTCATGTTATATAGAAAGAGACATAGTCAATATGCTCTTCAAGTGTAACAACATTGTTCCTGGTGAACTTTGGAAGCCATTTGTGAGACACTTTGGGCATGGTATTGAGGTAGCCTAGGAAAGAATCCATACTTAATGGCTTGTAAAGGTTTCCATCCCAAGAGAGATCCATTAGATCAAGGGCAATTTTACCTTGGAACAAGGTTTTAACAATGGGATAACTATCAGGAGGCTTTCTTTGGTAAAACTTGGAAGGCTTGAATCTTCCTTGGGGAAGAGTCTTCTGAAAATATGGGTTCTCATGTTGTGGAGTCACTATATGAACTTTATGAAAATATCATCAGGAATGAAAAGAGAACTTCCCTCAAATGGATTCGCTAGGAAATACATGGGTAAGGATTTGTGGATATACTTACCAAGTGTCATTATGGGATTGGAAAGGATTCTAAATCCTCCTCGAAAACAGTGACAAAAATGTTATCGCACAACTTGTATTTTGGAAAAATCCCAACCCAAACAACAAATGTGTGACACAACTGAGAACACCTATCACTGTCACCTTAATGGATGTCCCCCTCATTTTAGTTAAGGACAATTCCTACACAAGGGAGGCTTCTTGAGTGACCCTAGGGGGGTTTGCAATGGGATAAGCCAATATCTTGGAGAGTGCCCCTATAGGTCAAGGTCAAGGATGGAAATAAATCTTGAAAGAGAGTCTTACGAATTAGTGATTTGTTGAAAAGGTTATCTACCTGCAAAACAAGGTTAGACCTCCCTGGAACAAGACAATATATGATAATTAAGTCTTCAAAACCAATGGGGAATAAAAAAGAAACCTTTTTGTCCCAAAATTGAAGCAACATGGAAATATATAACAACAATGATTAATTTATGACAACTACAAATTAAAACATCAAATTCAAGTGTATGATGTTGGAAAACAATGATAACAATTAGTAGTTAATAATGCTAACAATTAAGTGTTATCAACAATATTTTACAACAATGTCATGGATGTAGCAATTATTTTCTACAGAAGCAATTTCTAGCCACTAAAATCAACAGTTAAAATTCCTAAAAAATACCTTATAATTTGTAGAACAATTACAAAGGCTTACAAGTGAATTTTAGCAGTAGAAAAGTGAGTAAGAGAGTGAAAGAGAATGAGTTTGATGCATCCCTATTGGTTGTAGCTAAATTTTTATTACAACAACTAGATCGCTTGGATAAACAAGATGCCCTTAGGGCACAAGATAGTGTAAAGAATGTAGAATTTAATTTCAAACTTGAACAATTCAATCTCCTTGAAATCATGTTTACCAATGCACAATATTCAATCTCCAATAAAAAATTTATTAGTTCCTTTTCTATTGGGTTATGGAGTATCTTGTTTATGAGCTAGGATTTATTACTCCTCTAGAGGTGTAATCCATTTTAATCCCCAGAGTAAACAAAACTTATGAAGGTAAATCTACAAGGGTGTAAGCCCTTTTACTTCTTATATCAACCTTTTAAAATAGCCTTTTCAGTGACAATAAAAGAGAGGTCCTTGATGGAGGGTGTTTGTCCTTATACTCCTCCAAGGGTTTAAAAAACTAACCTTGAAATCAAGAAGAAACACATAAAAATTCATAAATTCCTTACATAATACAAGATATATCATGAAAAGCCCTTGCTTATCAAGACATTCCACCACAATTTCCAAGAAACAAGCATCAAGAGAAGTTGCTAGCCTTATTCCACCAATAGATAAGTAAAAGCATCCATTTTGCACCAAATAAGAGAGAGAGAGAGAGAGAGAGAGAGAGAGAGAGAGAGAGAGAGAGAGAATTTCCCAAGTAGGGAGAAAATTTCAACCAAGAGTTTATGTAATTCTCAACTGAGTTATGTCTAAAATAAAAGTGAGATGGCCTCTATTTATATGAAGTCATCTAAACCAAGTTTGTCCACATAAAATGTCAACAACAAATTAAAAGGAGGCTAACCCCATTTATTTTCCTTTACAACTTAAAATTATAAAATTTACATAAAGTAAAACCCTTAGAAGGGTGACATCATGCTCTAAAAGGGTGACACTTGGCCTTCAAGTGAGATGTTGAGCCTCAATATGCAAGTCATTGGGATTCCAAAGGCCATGTGTAAATATCTCATGTGTTGGAGTGTCATCATCATATATCTCCTTCTTTCAAACCACCTCACATCATGCCCATAACCATCAATCCCACCCAAAACCTAGCCTCCACATTACATCAAGGCTTATAAGGTGACATCTTAGTCCTCCCAAGGTAAATTTCCAAGAACAAGGGTCTATGATGTCATCATCCAATGGTTTCCAAGTTCCTCCAATGGAAAATTCCATCATCTCAAGTGTACAATGGATCCATGGTCCTTTTCCCATCTTGTGGGGTGTGGCGTCCATCATTAGGGCTCTCAACCCATCATGAAGGTCAAAATGGCATGAGTCTTCTATGGATATATTTCATCGAAAAGGTCCTACAAAGACAAACAAGTACACCCTCTAAGGGTCTACAATTCAGATGTATCATGCCAAGTAAGACACATTTAATAAAAGGGTCACCTGAACATGTGTGTTAAATCCCCCCTTTTCAAACTAAACAAATTCTCAAATACCTTATAAAATTTGCCAAATTTAAGCATGGGAGGGTTGTCATGGTTCCCTATTAGGTAGATGTTGGCAGCAATAATATAATCTCTATTTTTACAAGCTGCCTACATAGGGTCTTTAAATTCTCGTTACTCGTCACAACCTTTCTCATTAAACAACACTTGCTACTCATTGCTTTCTATGTACCTGCTTTTCGATTTGTGTTTTCATGACTGGAAGCATGAAAACTCACAGCTAGAATTCATACTTGATTTCATTAAAGGGTTAATGTTCATATGGTCTATTGTCGAATTGTCGTATTTCACTATGAACATGGTTGTTTTCATGGTTATAACCCCTTGGTCTTGAACACACCTTGGTTACATGAGTATAAAACCTCCACTCATTTAGCATTCGACTATTGTTAATGGGGTTTTGATTTATAAAATTTTTATGGGTTCAATTGTTTATTTGATATATTAATTTTATGATCAAATCGTGGATATGCATACTATTGTTTTCAACTATTATGATCATTGTGCGTACCATTATGCCGAGGTGTCATTCCAAGTACAACATGGTATTATGGTTTTGAATGGCCTCGATCTACACGACTTCTCTCACACGCATGGTAATTAACGTTCCTGCCTACCATTTCGAGTTGTCTTTGGATTGCATTAAGGAAACTCGTGGCGATGGCTCTGTGTTTATTCTATCAAAACCTACCTCCTAATCCCGTGTTGATTCCTTGTTGTTAGCCATGGCTCCTGTGGTGAGGATTGAGCCGAATGGTGTCTAGAAATTGTTATCATTTGACAATGCCAGAGATGACTTAGAGAGGAATGGCTGGCATGTGTTTGTTGAAAAGTTCGAGGGTTTTAATTTAAGAGTTGCTTAAGAATTCGTGTTGACATTCAACGGTTGCAGAGAAAAAATAGTAGATGTCCAGCTTGAGTTAAATGAATATTTTATTAGCCAAGCCACCGGTCTACCATCTGTGGGACAAAAAAGGTTCAAAAACTCAAAGGTTGAAGAGGTTTCCTAGTCATTGTTGTTCACATCAAGGAGGATTACTAGCTGTGACCGAGGTATGCCTATCTCAGCTTTAAAACCTAGATGGCATGATTTGTTAGCTATTGTGAAATAGTTCGTTACCTGTGAGGGGAGATATGGGTTGGTTTTCTTGTATCACTTGCGATTGCTCATGAGTTTTATCGATTTCCCCCTGAACATGCCCTATTTTCTCCTTCGAAGTCTATACAAAATGGCAAAGCATTTTAAAAGGCAGAAGTCTGATTCTAGTTTATTCCACCATTGTTTGATCAATATTATTATTATACATCAGTTTAAATTAAACAATGATTGTTGGGATGCTTTTCTGTTACGAAATTGTTTTGGTAGCAGTGAGTTGGGACAGGTTGACAAGCTTGTCGTCACAGAAACCCTCGTGAAGCCTACCATCTCTCCTCCTTCTCTCTTTCCCTGTGATCCTATTTCTAATTTGGAACCCTTGACCTATCTTGACACTACCCAACTTGACACTCTACCAGATTCGTATCCTAAGGGTGGTGTTAAGGTTGTTAAAAAATCCACAAGAAAAAAGTGTAAAGGCAATGTTGATATCAATTATAAGAGTAAAAGGGCCACTCGTTGGGTTTCACGATGTGCCCGAAATAAACCCAATCCCTGTGCTAAACAAAATGCAATTGTATTAAGTGAGGATTCCGATTCAGAAATTGAAAGATTCCTGGATGAAGAATATCCATATTCATATGGACTTTGCTCTGATAAACCCTATGATTATGTTACAAACCTTCCACCGTGTCTAAAGGAAAATCCCAATTTCCCTAGAATCAAACTCAGTAATGAACCTACAGGTCAAATGGAAAATTCCCCACCTGTTAATTTTATCACTGCTAATACATAGTCTATTCAGCCTCAATGTAACGAATGTCAGTCATGGATCGATAGGTATTACAAAGACGTGCCTTTACTTCAGTATCGGCTTAAGTCCTTGGAAGACCAGGTGAATTTTTTAATGAAGGATAATAGTAGACTTCAATCCGTAGCTCAAACCAAATAAAAACGCCAAAAAACCACAGGGTCTGTTGTTTTTAAGAACGTGGAAGCAGCGACTGCAATAGTAAATTCAAAGATAGTTTGATTAAGTCGAATCCCTTAATTTGAGGTATGATTTTCTTAAAAATAAGTTAGGATGATTTTGTCTTTTTAAAATTAGAATACATGATTTGTTTGCACAGATTACCTTTAGTTTTTTTTGATTGATTCAATAAAATATGATTCTAAATTATAATTATAACTAGCTACAAAATCGTGAGATTCTGTAGCTAGTTAGAAAAATTCGAATTACTTGTTTTAATAACTGAAAATGCATCTAAAATCTTTTATTCTTATGTGTTTTCAGGAACGTATGATTTCTAAAGGAGATTTGAAGCACTGTTGGCATCTCTCAGCATGCTATCTTTATGTTTTTTTAGAATAGGTTGTTAGTTTTTTATATCAAGTAGAATCTGGGAGGTTGCATCCCCCACATTTTTTGGAACAAATTAGATGTTATCAAAAGGAAACGTTTTGATCCTATAACCTATATAAATGTGTTGTTTTGTAAACTAAAGATCATCGCTGCCTGGAGGCAAAAAAATATGGATTCATGATTCACAGACTTGAATAGAAGTTGATATTTGCACAACTTTAGCTTCTATATATCATGTTTTTTATTCAAGTTATGGTCATTTCGATTTGTAATTAAATTGTGACTACTTTAGATATCATGGTTTATTGCAGATTGGTGTGATGAAATTTATATGATATCCATGTTTTATGTCCCTTATACAACATACATAAATTACTCTATTCAAATTTCAGATTAGAAGATTCATCTTCTTTATTCATTGAACATTTATACACAAATTTTCACAGGAGGATTTATCTCAATGTGGCCATTTGTGAAATTATAAAATTGTTGTTACTACATCTCTTATATGTTCTATCATTAGCATTCAATCATTACTGCTTCATGTTTATGAGAAGCATTTGTAAAATCTGTTTCGGTTTACCTCATCAAACAACGAAATTGGACACTGTACACAGGACGAATAGGAGATGCGATTATAGGTTAGTTTGATAGTTTTATTTTATTAGTTTAATTTCCTATAATCTAAACACATTTTACTGTTCATCTCTTTTTTCAATTAGACAGTTTGTTATTTCATTTCTTTTTTATAAACGTTATAAAAAAAGAAATAAAAAAGAATGAATGATAGTTTTGTTGTCATTAAATAAATCACTCCATATTCGATTTTCACAGATTTAGATTAAAATTTGCATTCAATAAATGTTATACATATATTAGAGATATAATCATTTGGATATATTGTACATATAATAAGTAGAACTATTTTATAAATATTAATTAGCAAACTGTAAGTATGTTTTAGATTTGTATATAGTTTTCAACGAGTGTTTTTTCATTAAGTTATTTTCTTTAGTTTGTTTTTCACTTTCTTAGGACTTAGATCGGCCAAAAGAGATGCTAAACCCATCAGAGTGGATTAATCCAAATTACTTGGGTTAAGTAGACAACCCCAGACCAGATTCAGTCCTCCAGTTGATGAGTGGTCAATTTTGCCCATCAAAAAATGGCGCTAGAAGGAGGGCCTNCGACTAACGGAGCCATTAAACCCGTTGGAGTGGATTAATCCAAACAACTTAGGTTAAGTAGACAACCCCGGACCAGACTCACTCCTCCAGTTGGCGAGCGGTCAATTTCGCCCGTCAACAAATGGCTCTAGAAGGAGGGCCTAAAAATTATTAATGGCACGAGGTGGTCGTAAGACTCCTCCACCACCTACCCGCTCACCTATAGTGACTAGAATTAATTCAAACGAAAACATTGTCCCTCAAACAACAACCACATCAAACGACGATCTGCGGATCATAGTTGAACCAGTAACTCCAAATCCTACGGGTGGTGACATACAAGAGATTGTTCACCAATCTCTCATAAGAACACATAGTGCCTTCACCCATTTAAGACAACCAAACTGACCTTTGGACCAACCATTAGACTTCTCTGATATCAGAGAAAAAATTGGAGGCAATGACCTTAATTTAAACTCTATAGATCCAATCCTCAGTCGTGCAGCAGGAGGATCTGGTATACCTCCATCTCCACCTCTTTCATCTCCTTATTATTCTAGAGAAGAGTCCTCTGACGAAGGAAGTTCCTCATCCCAGCCTTCGACACCACCCACACCTATGGCCAACCAGAAAAATCCTACCAGACCCTGGCTTGACCAAGATGCAGTGGCCATACCTAGGCCTCAGCATCCCTTACCCAAACACTTGGAGAAATGGCTCCCTAAATTTGACCCAGACTCCAAACAGATCGCCAAAGATCACATCAAAAAGTTTATGTTATCCATTAGACTCTGTAGTGTCGAGCATGAAGATGTATTCTGTAGATTGTTTCCCTACACCTTTGAGGGCAATGCCTCTACCTAGTACTTTGCCCAACAGCCCCACACCATCGTGTCATGGGAGAAGTTTGAATCCTGTTTTCTTGAGAAGTTCGAAGATGACAAGTCTCCAGAAGTTCTAGTTTAAGAATGAACCCCAAAAAGAAGATCAAAGACTTTAATCAAAGGTTATTGACACTAAAGAACCGAATCCCTACGGATTTGATGCCTATTGAGAATCTTATCATAGCATATTATACGAAAGCCTTACATCAAAGCATATCCATTTGGGTAAAGAGATCCAAGAAATCCACATTGTTAGAAGCCTTCAAAGAGGCCATTCAGATCGAGAAAGACATCCTCATCTTAAAATACACTACTAGCAATGAAATAGAGACTAGTTCATCTTCCAAAAAGAAAATCGAAATCCTCCCTAGACCTTCCCAAAACAAAGCCCAACCTGAAAGCTCAGATTTAGAAAACTTACAGAAAGTCATTCAAAAACTGTCCAATCAAGTTATAGATTTGAAAAGGATGGCTGAAGAAGCTTCTTCGAGCAAAGGGCCTTACAAACCCCCTTTTAGGAAGCCTTTTCCCACCAACCGACCTAATTCAAATACTGAAGGACTAAATCTAGAAAGCTTGCAATTCGCTATTCAAACGATTCTAGAAGCACAGGATAACTTGATTCCTCTTGAAATCCATGAGGAAGTAGCTGAACAAGAGAGAGTAGAAGAAGATGAATCCTCTCTGAACATTTGTGGTCATTTTTTGGATAGTATTTTTCAAGATAATTTTGAAACAGTGCATCCTTACAATACTAGGAGTAAGACAACAACCAAGCCTTCTTCCGAAATCCCTATGACTTTGCCCCCAAAACAGTCTAAATCAACTGAGACTAAACATAATTTATTAAACCCAAGCTTAGATTATGATTTGGTTGAAGATCTAAAAAATCTTAGGGCTAATATTTATGTTTATGAATTATTAAAATTCCCTTTTCTTCTGCAAAAAATGCTACAAATATTGCAGAGAACAACAAAAATGGAAATCCAAGCAGTAAAAAAGGTGCTCAGAAAAACCCCAAAATTCCTTAGAAGGCCTCCGCCAAAACCACTTCTGATCTTCACGAGAAAAGAGACCTTCCTGTAAATAATGTAACAAATGTAGATAAATTAGTTTTAGAGACCGCGAGTAAAAAGCAACAAGCTTCCATCATTAGTACTTGCAGAAATGTCCCTCCATTTTTGTTAACTTTTGAAATCTTCAATAGGAATGTACACAACTATATGGTAGATTCAGGAGCGTCATCTAATGTAATGCCTTGGTCTGTGTGTCAAAAGATTAATGCCGAAGTTCAACCATCCACCTTGAAGATCATCCAGCTTGATCGAACTAGTGTTAAAGTTATAGGCGAATTGAGAAATGTGCTTATAAGATTGTCATCTAACCCTAAAGTTTATCAAGTGATTGATATTATTGTTGTAGATATCCCAAAAGTTTATGGTTTGTTTTTAAGCAGAGACTGGTCAGAACAACTACACGGCTATTTCGTGATGGATTGGTCTCACTTGTGGTTTCCCAAGAATGGAAAGCCCAATAGAATCAAGGTAAGTCATGAACGTTACCTAAAGTTCATGGTGATGGATTTAAATGATCCTAATGAACCATTCACTCCTTCTGTCGATTCACCCGAAATACAGGGGATGGATACCTTTTTCGATAATTTCATGGCCGAAACTTCCACTATCACTAACATGGAACAACAGTCTAAAATTTTGACATATACGCAGCCAGCAGCTTCTGCCCAGTGGTCACATGCAATCGACAACAATCAAATATGGTCTCTTTACTTTGACGGGTCAAAATCCAAGGAAGGAGCTAGTGCAGGCTTCATGATTATCGATCCAGTAGGTAACAAGACCCTGATTGTGTGCAGGTTAGAATTTGAATGTACAAACAACATAGTAGAATATGAGGCATTATTGCAAGGCCTCAGAAAAGCATTAGATATGAACGTTCAAAATTTGACTGTCTTTGGTGATTCAGAAATTGTGGTTAGACAGGTAAAAAATTCTATCCACTTTTTATCTCCACACCTTAAAAGCTACCAATCTAAGGTATGGAATTTGATGAATAAGTTTGTTGCATTTAACATAAATTCTATTCCTAGATTGAATAATTTAGAAGCTGATTTGTTAGCTAACGTAGCTTCAAAACTTTTCCCTGCAGAAGGCTTATCTCCGAGTGCATTCTTCGTCGAACTATTGTTCAGACCATTTGTCCCTAACAACATCATGAATTGGAGAGTCTTCGATGACGATCAACAGATTATAAGTTTCCTGCATATGGAAGAAACTTTCCAGGGAGCAGTCATCGATGAAGGTACTCATGATGAAAATATTCATGACTTTACGGTAATACCAGATCCAAGATCTCTTGAATCTTTATCAGACATGGTAAATTCTATCCCGAAATCTTTAGTTAGACTAGAAAAATTTTATGATCTTCATGACAAGTTCAAAAAATCAGTGAACTGTAAAACAAATAGTTCCTCTTTGACGCATCAAAAAGTAAAATTGGGAACTAAAGACAACCCACAGTGCATTAATTTAGGGGTGGGATGTTCTGAACAAGAAAAAGCAGCGTTTATTAAATTATTTAAGGAATTCAAAGATGTTTTTGCTTGGACGTATGACAACCTAAAAACCTTTGATCCTAACATCATACAACATGTTATTCCTATGAAACCCCAAACCCAACCTTTTCAACAAAAGTTAAGGAAAATGCACCCAAAACTCGAACCAACTGTCAAGAAGGAATTAAATAAACTCCTGAATGCTAAGATAATATTCCCAGTTAGGCACACACAATGGGTCTCTAATCTTGTCCCTATCCGGAAGAAGAGTGGTGAAATCTGACTATGTGTCGATTTCCAAAATCTTAATCAAGTGTCTGATAAAGACAACTACCCTATCCCACCCATGGAATAGATCCTTCAATAGGTATCTAGAGATTATCCTTATTGGATGGTTTTTTAGGGTATAACCAAGTCCTAATGTCCCCTCCAGACCAACTTAAAACCCCCTTTCGCACTCCATGGGGCACCTACGCTTATAGGAAGATTCCCTTTGGGCTCATAAATGCTGGTGCCACTTTCTAGAGAGCGATGGACATCGCTTTTCGAGGCTTAATCAATCAATCTACCGTAGTTTACCTAGATGACATTACTATCTTCTTGAAAAACAAAGAAGATCATCTAGCTCATTTAAGATCCATTCTACAGTGATTTCATAAGTACGACATTTCTTTGAATCCTAAAAAATCTATCATCGCAGTAGAACAAGGTAAAATCTTAGGATTTATTGTATCAAGTGAAGAGATGATCATCGAACCTGAAAGAACTCAAGTCATTTTGAAACTTCCCCCTCCCTCATCAAAAAAGTCTATGCAATATTTCTTAGGTCAGATAAACTTTGTTAGGAGATTCGTCCCCAGATTTTCAGAAATGGTGAGTCCATTACAAAACCTAATAAAAAAGGACGTACAATACCATTGGGGACCTTTAGAAAACCAGGCCTTTAATTCAATAAAAAAGGCCATAATAGACGCTCCTTCTCTAATGAGCCTCGATTTTTCGCAAGACTTCACCCTCTACACATTTGCTTCTAACCGTTCTTACGCCACTGTCCTAACTCAAAAGAATGTTGAAAACAATGAAGTCCCAATTGCCTTTATGAGCTCAGCCTTCAAAGGGGTAGAACTTAATTACCCAGCAGTAGATCAGCAAGTCTATGTTATTTTCAAAGCAGTAAAACACTTCCGATCTTATCTTTTGAAATCTAGGACAAAAATCATTGTCCCTTACCCGGTTGTCAGAAATCTGTTAGTACAGAAAGAATTAGGTGAAAAAAGGGCAAACTGGGTCACATCCTTGCAAGAGTATGACATAGAAATCACCCCAACACAAATAGTAAAAGGCCAAGGGTTATGAAAGCTAGTCGTTGATTTAGGTGTTGGACAACAAGAGGAAAATGATATGTCAAATCCAGGACAACACTATCAAAATCTAATCTGTTGTGCACAAAACCCTGTTAGTCCCTGGTATGATGATATAAAATTTTGTCTTGAACATGGGTCAGCTCCCCGTCACCTGGATCCCACAAAAAGAAGAGCACTAAGATTAAAATATGATTCCTTTCAGCTGATTAATGGTATTCTATTTCGTCAAAATTTTGATGGAGTACTAATGCGCTGTCTTGAGAAAGATGAAACAGAAAAGGTCTTATTGGAATTGCACGTAGGAGAAGCTGGTGGGAATTTTGGTGGAGATACCACTGCCCATAAAGTATTAAGATTAGGTTACTACTGGACTATACTTTTTAAAGATGCTCATGCTTTGTGTTGTAAGTGTGTAATTTGTCAAAAAGCATCCCAATGGGTACAAAAACCAACCTTCCCTCTGCAACCAATTTCAGTAGACTCCCCTTTTCAGCAGTGGGGTCTAGATATTATAGGTCCAATCAATTCTCCATCCTCACAGCAGCATAAGTATATCATAACAACCATTGATTACTTCACCAGGTGGTCCGAGGCCGCCCCATTAAAAGTTGTAAATACCAGCCAGGTAATATCTTTTTTGAATTCGAATATTATTACTCGTTTTGGTATCCCTGACTGCCTGGTATTTGATAATGCTTCCTATTTTTTGTCTCTTGAGATAAGTGACTTTGCTCTAGAAAAGGGAATTAAATTAAAGTATTCTGCCAGCTATTACCCCTAGGGCAATGGATTGGCAGAATCGACTAATAAAAATCTGATCAAAATTATCAAGAGAATGGTCTCTGAAAACCATAAAAATTGGCATAACGCACTGTTAAACGCAATCTGGGCTGATAGAGTGACTCCTAAAACTGCTTTGGGTAACTCACCTTTCTTTCTTGTTTACAACAGAGAGGCGATTCTACCACCACATGTCCTCCTTCCCTCTCTGCAGCTATCTCAAAAAATACAAGAAGAGGACTGTCCCCCTTTGGAGAATCGAATTAATGCTTTTTTAAAATTAGAAGAAGTAGGGGCTCAAGTGAAACGAAAGTTGGATCAACATCAACTCATTGTTAAAAGCTGGATTGATTCTAATTCTGCCTCTGATAGAAATTTTGAAGTAGGTGACCTTGTCCTAAAATGGGACAAACCGTATGAGGGAAAATGAGAGAATACAAAGTTTCAGAACTTGTGGCTTGGACCATTCTTGATTGTTGAGAAATTGGGTCCCAGTTCCTTCCAATTACAGAATTTAGAGGGATAGACAGATGCCTATCCGGTGAATGGCCAATCTCTAAAAAGGTATTTTTCCTGATGACACTCCCATGTACACTGTGTAAATATTTTTGTTTTGCTTGCTTTTTGTTTTTCTTTACTGGTTTGATTTTTCCCTTATGCTTACCAATTTTTCTTTTTTGAGACGCACATACCTACACCATGAACTATTTCAGACAAAGAGAACAGAAAAATTTCTTCTCTGAAATGACTACTGAAGGATGTTTAAACATCAATTATGACATTTTTTCTGAAGTTTGCAGCCATGTTAAAGAAATCTTGTTGTTTGAAAAGCGTTTCTTGATTTCAATCTATAACTGAAGCTATTCACAATCATCCATAAAAAATTCTTCTTACGTTGTCTCTGTTCCTTAAGAGAACAACTCAGATATGTCTCCCTGCCCTCAAAAGCTGGTTTATTAACAAACTATCTCTAGATCTTAATGAAGGACAGTTAAAAAATTTCCTCAAGGTCTGTAATTTATTAAAATATGTCCAAAAATCAAGATTTTCAGCATCACCCTGCTCTATTAAATATCTTTAAAACTAAATAAACCTTCATAGAGCCGTGGGAAGTGCTTGTAAACCTGTCGGGATACTGAACAAGTCTGTTGGCAGTAGGTAAATTCATGCATGATGCCAAGATAACTTCGTTGGGGTACTGAACAGGCCTGCTGGAAGCGAAGCAATGTCAAGTATATGAAAATTCTCAGATATGGAATCTTTTGACCTTAAATGTCCTTCGTTCTGATCGAAACTTCTTGGCAGGATACATATATCGGAGTGGGTTAAATGGCATCTCTGTCAAGGCTATGGATGCTTGTTGGCAGCGACGGCTCTGTCAACAGTATTGAAGATTTTAACTTTAACATCATGACTCTCTTTTGTCAAGATTGTCATCAGTTTTTGTCTTTTAAAATAATAGTAATCTGAAACTGGAATTTTTTATAATTGATAATGATGTTCAAACAGTTTCTTAGTTGTTTTCGATTTGAAGTTTTTTTTTATTATCCTAATCTGGACTCGTTCGTTTGGCAGAGATAACTGCTTCTACCAGTGTGTCACCATTGTTGGCAGCAATAATATAATCTCTATTTTTCCAAGCTTCTTACACAGGGTCTTTAAATTCTCGTTACTTGTCACAACCTTTCTCATTAAACGACACTTGCTACTCATCACTTTCTACGTACCTGCTTTTCGATTTGCATTTTCATGACTGGAAGCATGAAAACTAATAGCTAGAATTCATACTTGATTTCATTAAAGGGTTAATGTTCATATGGTCTATTGTCGAATTGTCGTATTTCTCTATGAACATGGTTGTTTTCATGGTTATAACCCCTTGGTATTGAACATGCCTTGTTTACATGAGTATAAAACCTCCACTCATTTAGCATTCGACTAATGTTAATGGGGTTTTGATTTATAAAAATTTTACGGGCTCAATTGTTTACTTGATATATTAATTTTATGATCAAATCATGGGTATGCATACTATTGTTTTCAACTGTTATGATCATTGTACGTACCATTATGCCGAGGTGTCATTCCAAGTACAACATGGTATTATGGTTTTGCATGGCCTCGATCTACACGACTTCTCTCACACGCATGGTAATTAACACTCCTGCCTACCATTTCGAGCTGTCTTTGCATTGCATTGAGGAAACTCGGGGCGATGGCTCTATGTTTATTCTATCAAACCCTACCTCTGAATCCTGTGTTGATTCCTTGCTGTTATCCATGGCTCCTATGTCTATACATTGTTATTATTTGACAATGTCAGAGATGAATTAGAGAGGAATGGCTGGTGTGTGTTTGTTGAAAAGTTCGAGGGTTTTAATTTAAGAGTTGCTCAAGAATTTGTGTTGACATTCGACGGTTGCAGAGAAAAAATAGGAGACATCTAGCTTGAGTTAAATGAATATTTTATTAGCCAAGCCACCGGTCTACCAGCTATGGGACAAAAATGGTTCAAAAACTCAAAGGTTGAAGAGGTTCACTGGTCATTGTTGTTCACCTCAAGGAGGATTACCAGCTGCGACCGAGGTATGCCTGTCTCAGCTTTAAAACCTAGATGGAATGGTCTATTAGCTATTGTGAAACTATTCGTTACCTGTGAGGGGAGATATGGGTTGATTTTCTTGTATCACTTGCGATTGCTCATGAGTTTTATTGATTTCCCCCTGAACATGCCCTATTTTCTCCTTTGAAGTCTATACAAAATGGCAAAGTGTTTTAAAAGGAAGAAGTCTGATTCTAGTCTATTCCACCATTGTTTGATTAAGATTATTATTATACATCAGTTGAAATTAAACAATGATTGTTGGGATGCTTTTCTGTTACGAAATGGTTTTGGTAGCAGTGAGTTGGGACAGGTTGACAAGCATGTCATCACAGAAACCCTCCTGAAGCCTACCATCTCTCCTCCTTCGCTCTTTCCCTGTGATCCTATTTCTAATTTGGAACCCTCGACCTATCCTGACACTACGCAACCCGACACTCTACCAGATTCGTATCCTAAGGGTGGTGTTAAGGATGTTAAAAAATCCACAAGAAAAAAGTGTAAAAGCAATGTTGATATCAATTATAAGAGTAAAAGGGCCGCTCATTGGGTTTCATGATGTGCCCGAAATAAACCCAAGCCCTGTGCTGAACAAAATGTAATTGTGTTAAGCGAGGATTCCGATTCAGAAATTGAAAGATTCTTGGCTGAAGAATATTCATATTCATATGGACTTTTCTCTGATAAACCCAATGATTATGTTACAAACCTTCCACCATGTCTAAAGGACAATCCCGATTTCTCTGGAATCAAACTTAGTAATGAACCTATAGGTCAAATGGAAAATTCCCCACCTATTAATGCTATCACTGCTAATACACAGTCTATTCATCCGCAATGTAACGAATGTCGGTCATGGATCGATATGTATTACAAAGACATGCCTTTACTTAAGTCTCGGCTTAAGTCCTTGGAAGACAAGGTGAATTTGATAACGAAGGAGAATAGAACAATTCAATCCATAGCTCAAACCAAAGACAAGCACCAAAAAACCACAGGGTTTGTTGTTTTTAAGAACGTGGAAGCAGCGACTGCAATAGTAAATTCAAAGATAGTTTGATTAAGTCGAATCCCTTAATTTGAGGTATGATTTTTTTTTAAATAAGTTAGGATGATTTTGTCTTTTTCAAATTAGAATACATGATTTGTTTGCACAGATTACCTTTAGTTTGTTTTGATTGATTCAATAAAATATGATTCTAGTTATAATTATAACTAGCTACAAAATCGTGAGATTCTGTAGCTAGTTAGAAAAATTCGAATTACTTGTTTTAATAACTGAAAATGCATCTGAAATATTTTATTCTTATGTGTTTTCAGGAACCTATGATTTCTAAAGGAGATTTGAAGCACTGTTGGCATCTCTCAGCATGCTATCTTTATGTTTTTTTAGAATAGGTTGTTAGTTTTTGGTATCAAGTAGAATCTGGGCGGTTGCATCCCCCACATTTTTTGGAACAAATTAGATGTTATAAACATGAAACGTTTTGATCCTGTAACCTATATAAATGTGTTGTTTTGTAAACTGAAGATCATTGCTGCCTAGAGGAAAAAAAATATGGATTTATCATTCACAGACTTGAATAGAAGTTGATATTTGCACAACTTTAGCTTCTATATATCATGTCTTTTTTTCAAGTTATGGTCATTTCGATTTGTAATTAAATTGTGACTACTTTAGATATCATGGTTTATTGCAGATTGGTGTGATGAAATTTATATGATATCCATGTTTTATGTCCCTTATATAACATATAGTAATTACTCTGTTCAAATTTCAGATTAGAAGATTCATCTTCTTTATTCATTGAACATTTATACACAAATTTTCACAGGAGGATTTATCTCAATGTGACCATTTGTGAAATTATAAAATTGTTGTTACTACAGCTCTTATATGTTCTGTCATTAGCATTCAATCATTACTACTTCACATTTACGAGAAGCATTTGTAAAATCTATTGCAGTTTACGTCATCAAACAACGAAATTGGATACTGTACACAAGACGAATAGGAGATGTGATTACAGGTTAGTTTGATAGTTTTATTTTATTAGTTTAATTTCCTATAATCTAAACACATTTTACTGTTCATCTCTTTTTTCAATTAGACAATTTGCTATTCATTTCTTGTTTATAAACGTTATAAAAAAATAAATCAAAAAGACTGAATGATATTTTTTTTGTCATTAAATAAATCAATCCATATTCGATTTTCACAAATTTAGATTAAAATTTGCATTCAATAAATGTTATACATATATTAGAGATATAATCATTTGGATATATTGTACATATAATAAGTAGAACTATTTTATAAATATTAATTAGCAAACTGTAAGTATGTTTTAGATTTGTATATAGTTTTCAGTGAGTGTTTTTTCATTAAGTTATTTTCTTTAGTTTGTTTTTCACTTTCTTAGGACTTAGATCAGCCAACGGAGCCGCTAAACCCATCGGAGTGGATTAATCCAAATGGCTTGGGTTAAGTAGACAACCCTTGATTGGATTCACTCCTCTAGTTGACAAGCGGTCAATTTCGCCCGTCAACAGTAGACCAATCCCCAAGTTAAGGAAAGTTTCCCAGGAATACCATCTTTATGTCATGTAATGAGTATGAGGTGGATGGGTTTAATACTTTTGGGTATGGGGTTCTTGACATATCATAGGTTCATAATGTCTCATTTAGGGGTGCCTTTGTGTCTCAGGGTGTGTTACATCCTTGTTTACAATCCAACATTTTTCCAAGCCCTTTTATTGTTGTTAATTTATTATGGTCCAAAACATTGAATCTATGTGAAATGGAAAGTAAAGAGCACCGTGTTGGCCCTTGACCAAGTTTTGAGGATCCTTAGTCATGTTTGAACTACTTTTGGGACTTCAACATGTTGTCGAAGGTGGAGCGCAAGTCGAAGTGGAGATCACAGGATCTCAGCCCCTTTCTAGGGATTTTTGGGTTATGGGCTTATGTAATGGGTATGGGGATGTCGACCTATGGGTTTACCCATGTTTAGGCCCGATTTTGTAATGTATAAATAGATGTCTAGGCAATGTAAGAAGGGAATATGTGGGGACATATATGTGATGCTAAGAGATAAGTGCAAGTGGTAATTGTAATTTCTTTGTGCATACTATGTAAGACTTGCAGAGCTAAGTGCAAGTGATCGTAAGAGACTGTGGAAGGATTTGTGTTGTAAATCAAGGAATGAGGATCTAACGAAGTGTGCAGATCTCTTGTCCTCTGTAGAGTAAGATCTCAAGGCTCTGTGCATGTAGAAGATTGACATAAGACAATAAAGAGAAGAATAATTGGTGGACGTAGCTCCAAGGTGGGGGTGAACCATGTATATCCTGTGTTGTGGTTTCTTTGTGCATTTTGGTTGTTCTCTTGTTTATGTGATTAAATTCTTAGTGCACTGATGTATGTTAGATGAATCTGATATGATAAATTAGTGCTGAATAATGTGAATGAATGTTATATCTAACCTATGTTGATGAGCGTAGTGCTTGATTATATTGGATCTGTGTGAATACTGCACTGTTATGTTATTAGGTTTTTTCTGCACTGTAAGATAAAGGTGAATATTGATGAACTGTAACTACTAAGTGCTCTGTTAAAGTGTTACAATAATAGATATATGTCCTAGCTAAGGTTGTAGACATCAGAGTCCTACAAACACCCTTGCCTCTACCTTGGGTGAGACTTCATCTACTTCACAGGTTTTGCCAAAAGGGCCAATAGTTAGGGTTTTGTTGGTGTGTTGTTGTAGCATTGAACCTTGGGTCTGCCCCTGTGCCAACAAACCATTATGTTGTTGGGACCTGAAACTGTGATTGTTGGGAACTGAACTAAAGAAAAGAGAAAGATCTGTGCATAGATATGTTTCCTTAGTGCACAATATTCTACTTGACCTGAGAATCTCTATGCCAAGAAGAAGAATCAGACCTGAAGAAAAGAGGTAAGACCTGAAAGCTTTGTTCTCTGATAAAGGTAAGAACAGTGAAAAGTTTTGATTGAAAAAGTAAGATAAGTGGAAATTTTTTCTTCAGAAGTATGGATCTAGGTATTTTTGATCAATTTTGTCCCAACTTGAAAAGTAGGACACAACTAGATGAAATAAGTTTTGATATGAGTAGGTTTGACAAAAATAGTGAAAGATATGTTATTCCTATGCATAGAAAGAATGTTTGGACTAACAAATGGATGCAGGATTCTAGAAAAAAAAAATTGCAGGTTAGCTACTGCCCTAGTGCACAGTACAGGAAAGGTTGGGGATCCTTTCAAAGAAAAAGAAGACTAACCCTTTGTTACAGTTGTAGAAGACCGAGACATCTTGCTAAGGAATGCCCTGGTAGAAGACCTGGTTGTCTTTGTTGTAAAGCTATGGATCATGAACTTTTAGATTGCCCTAGAATGATTGCTAATCTTGACAGAATGAATATGAGACAAGAAAACCCCGAGGAAGGTTATGAAACTAAGACCATGGAAGAACCCCAGAAAGAATAAGAGAATGTATTACTACAAATGAAAGAAACCCTAAATGATCACAAAAATATCAACTTATCAGAGATCTTCAAAGAAAAAGAATGCATAGAAGAAAGAATAAGAGACTTCGACATTGATTGTGTTCTGGATGAAGAAACATAGGTGAATATCATGATAGAAAGAACTTGGGAAACTTTACGAAATCCTGCTATGATTCCTTCATTGGGAGGAATAGGATTATTTAGAGGAATGTTGATAACCCTATGTGGAAGACTCACCCAGATATCTATGATTTCTCATGGAACTTCGACAGAGGAAGATTTTGAGATTGTTAAATTTATTGAGAACAACGCCCCATTTTCTATATTACTAGGAAAATCTTGGATTGAAAAGGATCAAACCAAAATAAAAGAAGAGGAAGTCTTAGAGAAAAATAAGCAAGAATTAAAAGATTTCATGACTAGGAGGATAGCACACTTGATTGAAGAACAAGAGAATATATTGAAGCTACTTAGCACCATAAATTTGGATGTCGAAGTTAAAAGAAAACAAGAAGACCCAAATAAAAAATAAGTACCTACCCCAGCTAGAAAAGACGTATTACTCTCCGACCCTACAAAAGAAGCTTAACAGTGCAAATTTACTATGCCAAAAGGAGATAAGAATCAGAATGGAACGAGGAATACCGAGACAAAGTTCATCGGGAAGAAGGCTAGAAAACTCAGTAAGAAGAAAGCAAAGATAGAAAAGTTACAGAAGGTCTCAGAGGGGACTTCGCAGAGGGAAGGTTTGCAAGACTGGAACTTCGTCAGGATATTAGAAAAGTGAAACATGACACTTCACCATGGAAAAGTGATAAATTCGTTGGAAGCATCATAACTGTTAGCCCGATGACCTGAACGGTTAGAATAGCAGTAATGGTTCAAAGACTCACCATCAGACCGTTGGGACCACACCAAAATGGATAGAACCGCATTGATGAAGACCTCTCATCTGTTGGAGAGATGCGTTACATTGTGTCTACTTAGTTCATCGACTATTGCAATGAGAAAAATTTTGTGAATTGTATCCAAGCCAAATCATTGCTACCGCACTGTGTTTATTGAGATCGACAGCTATTCCATTACATTTCACACTCATTCATCGACCCAATTTATATGATATAAGCGTGCATGTCAGACGAGCTCAACATCGTAGAGAAATTCGTCGAAGAAGTTCTCATTGATCTCATGGCCGAGAAGTTAATGTCTATAGGTATTCAAGCATCATCGATGATAGGAGTGCAAGCCTCTTAGTCCACTGCTCACAGATCCGGACCATCCCGACTCTCAGAAGAGAAGAGAACCAAGTAGAGAGATGACCTAGCCAACGCGAAGTTAATCCCAACCATTTTACCAGACTACATCTCGCCTCTGGCTGGTGCGGTGAGTCATGATAGTGTCTCGAGGGACTTTGATTACACCATGGTTACTACGTACCTCCCAAAGAGGATACATGCCATTAGAACACAACATGATAAGATTGCAACGTTGAAGTTCAGAGACTTCAACCTAGGAGACCGCAAGAACCATATTATTCTCAATCCTTACAAATACTTGACTAGGATGAAGGGGAAGAACTCGTAAATAATCCCCCAACCATGGACTATGAACCTCGTGCAGTCCACCCTCTTGAATGTAATGAATATTCCACACTTTGGAAGGCACCATGATGTTAACGCATGTGTTAAGATCCTTCTCTCATGTTACCATGGCGACTACCTATATCTAGACTAACACATCACAATTGATCCAATGCTAATCCATATGATCACCAGATTGAGCATGCAGGGACCCGACCCGCAGGACTTCTACCCGGGAAAAGCTACAGATCACACATTGGCATAGAAGATCAAAGAAACATATGGTGATGTAGAAAAGGGGACACGAGTCTACAAGGTAGCTTCCATATAGAATGGTACAGTGCACCTTGACTACCAGTTGATCATAGGAAAACTCATAAGAAAGAATAGACCTACACAGGTCACAAGATTCATTGTTGGCCTTGTCGGGAAATGTGTCAAAGGACTCTAGATGAACTGGGTGAAGTACTTGGTCAACCAGATGGAATTGGACTACCACGAAGCTCAGGATTAGGGCTATGAGTTCCACTTTAGCTAGCTTCTGATCCTCATCGCATTTACCACTTGGGAGATGTCGGAAGCTGCGACCTTCCCAGACATTGAGCCGTTTGAGCCGCTCATTGTGAAGATGCTCTAGTACTCGAGCGATATGGTAAAATAGTGGCAGTCGAATGAGGTCTTCCACACGTACTATATCCAACTAAAGAAGGCCATCAAAGCTATCCCTCGTATGATGCCAAACACCCTATAACGATTCAAACCTCTCATGAAGTTCTGCGTAGATCAACACTTCATCTATATTACTACGCGAGCAGATGAACATAAAGAGGAGATTCAATCATACTATAATCTCACAGAGGAGGACCTCAAAGAGATAACCAAGGAATGGTTTGCAGATATCCTCCTCCTTACTGAACCTATAGAGATGTCTGATCCTGAACTTGACAGCTTGGAGGCTGCCCACAAAGAACACGAAAAATATGGAACCATCAAAAGAAAGAAGACTGAAGAAGTCCAAGACCTGGGCAGCACATCGGAATAAACTGCTTCAGTATCACCTGACCGAGGGGGTGATGAAGAAGTAGAAGAGAAAAATGGCAGAGAAGATCAACAAAAGTAAGGAAAAGTAGCACCACTGAAGGATCCTGTTGATGAGGCTGATCCCTTGAAGAAAAGGAAGGCTTCCCCCACGAAACCCACTTCCCAAAAGAAATCCAGAGCCACCTTGACTAAGATGTAGATTGTGCTCACTGTAGATTACTTTGACTTCATCAACACAGCTGTAGTAGATGTCTCACAGGAAATATTTCATAAACATGAAGCCAAGTAGGAGGATATGTACAATAGAATCAAGGTTGAACTCAAAGGGGTACAACAGGCCCTTCAATCTAGTAGTGTAGTATCCACTACGCCCCCACCATTAGAAGAACCAGAGTTGGGAGATGAGCCTGCCCAACTCCACAGAATTTCTGATGCTACCGAAGCTCACATTCATCGATCACAAGATGAGAAAGACCAAGCCACAACAGCTCTGAAACAATCCCAGGAAGAAATGGTAGAGCAACGTTGAGTTTCACAAAAGGAGAAGGACAAATTTCAAGCCAAGTTTGAAGAAGAGAGGGCGTAGGCCAAGAAATAAAAAGAACAATTGCTCACATAATAGCTTGAAGTCAAAGAATCAGTTGATATAGAACTTCTCTCTATGACAGGATTAGATCCAAAGACATAATACCAAGTGGAGAATCAAGTTGTGCAACTCACGAAAGATATCCAACAGCTACAACAAAGAATAGTAGACTTAGAGATACGAACAGTTCCCAGCACTCCGCTAGATGTATGAGATCAAAGAGAAGCAATTTCTCAAATCATATTTAAAAGAATCAAGGTCCTCACCATGGAATGTAAATAACTAAGTGCTCACAGTGCCCAGACTTATGAGTGACTCACTGAGGATTCTGAACTAAAGGCACTAGAAGCACAACTCCAGGAGGAAAAGTAGCAAGCATAAACAATACAGGCACAGTTAAAGCCCCTGTCAGTCATTGAGAGGATGAAGTGATCCCAAGAACAGTGCACTTCTCAAGAGAAGGTCCACACCATTCATAGAAAATTCATGGAAGTGACTCAGAGGCTCCAACCGAATACAGGATGATGCTTGCCAACTATTCACAGAAATTGAAGGCCGAGGAGCAGAACTGGAGCAAGTTGTCACTGCAGCTGAACAACGCTTGAAGGGACCTTTCAATGAAGTATTTATCCAAGAGTTTTATGAACAGGAGGCCATGGTACAACAACATATTGAAGCAGCTCGATCCAAGCTCAAGGCATTCGAAGCAGAGCTACCCAGACCAGAGTGACTCGGGACGAGTCACAGGTGAGTGTTGGGGGCATGTTGGCCCTTGACCAAGTTTTGAGTATCCTTGATCATGTTTGACCTACTTTTGGGACTTTGAAAGGATGTTGAAGGTAGAGTGCAAGTTGAAGTGGAGATTGCGATATCTCAGTGCCTTTTTAGGGATTTTGGGATTTTGGCTTATGTAATGGGTATGGGGATGTCGGCCCATGGGTTTACCCATGTTTAGGTCTGATCTTGTAATGTATAAATAGATTTCTAAGTGATGTAAGAATGGCATAGGTGGGGACATATATGTGATTCTAAGTGTTAAGTGCAAGTGTTAATTGTAATTTCTTTGTGCATACTGTGTACGAATTGCATAGCTAAGTGCAAGTGATCGTAAGAGACTATGGAAGGATTTGTGTTGTAACTTAGTAAAGGAGGATCTAGCGAAGTGTGAAGATATCCTATCCTCTGCAGAGTAATATCTCAAGTACATTTTCATGTAGAATATTGACAGAATACAATAAAGAGAAGAAGAATTGGTGGACGTAGCCCCAGGGTGAGGGTGAACCACGTATATCCTGTGTTGTGGTTGCGTTGTGCATTTTGGTTGTTCTCTTGTTTATGTGATTAAATGATTAGTGCAATGATGTATGTTATATGAATCTGATATGATATCTTAGTGATGAATAATGTGAATGAATGCTAGATCTAACATATGTTGATGAGCTTAGTGCTTGATTATATTGGATCTGTGTGAATACTACACCGTTCTGTTATTAGGGTTTTTTTGCGTTGTAAGATAAAGGTGAATATTGATGAACTGTAACTTCTATGTGCTCTGTTAAAGTGTTACAACCATAGATCTATTTCATATATAAGGTTGTATACATCAAATTCCTACAACCACCCCTGCCTCTACCTCAGGTGAGACTTCATCTGCTTCACAGGTGTCGCTGAAAGGGCCGGTAGTTAGGGTTTTGTTGGTGCATTGTTGTAACATTGAACCCTGGGTCTGCCCCTGTGCCAACAAACCACAATGCCACATTAATTGATATGTGAAATGGAAAGTAAATATCACTACAATTCCACTTGACGGAAAGTAAAAGACACTGCAAAATGCATTCCCTAACAAGTGGGAAATTTATTGATTATGTGTTTTATTTTACAGATCCTTTATTTTTATGGAGAGAAGTTTCATTTCTCTCAAAACCTTAGGGTGCACATATATATGATAATCTATGGATTTTATCTTTTTCCAACTACAACACCTCTGGGCCTTCATCCCCTTCTTCCCATGAAATGAGGTACAAGCCCTTCTTGAGGTCAATAAGCCCCAAAAATGAAAAATATGAGGAAACAGATGGGAAGAAGTGTGAAAAGTGGTAAGTATGTGTGGGAATGGTATGATGACTCTTCAAGGAGACCCCCTAGTAGAAACCCTTTTCCCAAGGGTGACCCACTTACTAAGAAACCATGTCAACTACCAAGGTGAAATGAGGAAAAAGGTATAATTTCCAAGCAAACATTTTCAAAATCAAGAAATGACTCTTTGCAACTTGCTCAAATGCTTCGATTATTAAAGTGACACTTACCATGATACCAAAATTGTTACCTCATGTTGGCGCATAGTGGGAAGACCCGGGGTTCAACACTACTTCACCAAAAAATCCCAAGATACCGACCCTTTCGACATCACCCGCAAGTAGGTGAAGTCTCACCTGAGGTACCTATAGGGACTGCAAGAACCAGGCTTCCGCATTTAGGAAGGGAAAGGAGACTATTTCAACCTTCATTCTTACTTAACATTCATTCAACCTACAATATACCCTATGTGTGAAATCATAACAACATAATAATGAATGGTAGATTCATATTACTTAACCATTCAACATATGCATGAAACCAGCAGATACATATTCATATCAACCATCAAGCATGTATATTTGCACAACAAATAAAGTAAACCAACACATCATATTAGTACACACATCAAAACATGGGAATTTAACATGGTTCACCCCAAATTAGGCTACATCCACAATGGATGTATTCTTATGTTATTCATTCATGATCAATCCTTACAACAGGTGCACATTTCCCTTATAAAAGATACACAAATTATAACCAAAATTCCCTATCCATCTATGCTTACAATGCACACTTAGCTCCTTCGACCTCACTCTCATCTCTGAATTCAACCACCACTAAATACTTGATCAAACCTCTACTTTCTACCCAAAACCCATACATATTTATACATTGATATTAGGTCTTATCCCATTACAAAAAGGACCAAATGGCCTAACTACTACTAACTAACTTTTTCCTTACGCGTCCTGACTCTTGAATATGCAATAACTTTCTTTCGTGCACACTAATCCTTTGTTGACTTGTCATGTGATTTTATCCTATCAATTCCAAAAACTTACCTAAAATTTCTCGCTCCAACACCTCATGAAGAAAGACCTTATTTCCTTTATGGGCCAAGCTGGTGTGGCAGACGCTATTGTTGGACAATGGGTTATCATTGATGTCAAAAAAAATTGTGATGGGTGTATTGGAGAAGTCTCCAAAGTGGTCCCCTTATGCCGTAGCTCTAAGCATGGACCTCATGGGAAGATGCTTTGAAGAAGTCTACAAGAATCCCCATAGGTGTGGTAATGAATCCTAAAGCTGTTTGAGGAATAAGGACATGAAGGACAATGTAAGTGTATGTAAAACAGTCATAGACGTTAGTCCTTGTCGTGTCTTTTTTGGTGATAAGTGGTACACGACGTAGTTTCTCACAGTTGAGGATTTATGAGGTCACGAAGTTGGAATATCCAAGCATGAGTTATGAATCCCCTAGTTGGTCACAAGACAATTAATGAAAGGGTCAAATGGTTGTAACAAGAAACCTATAAAGTAAGGAAAGAAGTTACTTAGAAAAATATAAATACCCCTCAAGGAGTCTTTCATAAGGAAAATTCACACAGATCTCTATTGATTATCTATCTTATGAATAAATTTTGGTCTATTGGTGAATATGAGGTTGAGTCTGAGGTATCAATTCTCAGGGTGCAAAAGAAGGTCGAAGGTGAAAGTCTCAGAGTTGCAGAAAATGTGAGTAACCCTAGTTTCTGAGGTATCTAGAGGTTTTAGGTCAGAAGGGCATGGATGTATGTGGGATGCAGTGTAGAAAAGCATGGATATCCATAAATAGTAGTGGAACTAGTCACAGATCTATAGAAAGGATTTTGAAGAAGATGGTATCTCTTGTTTTTTGAATATGACATGTACCAGGTTAGTTTATTGATATGAAATTGTATGCACTAGGTCTTCTTCATGAGTAATGGTTTGTCTTTTATATTTTTAGTTGAGGCTTGTATCATGGATGCTATGGCACATACTTGAGGCATGTCTTGGAGAATTTTTCGGTATATGGTTGCATATGGTTGAGGTCCATTTTTTGGTGTCATTGATACATGATTGAGACATATCCCTGGTATATTGTATATGGTTGTTGTGGTTCATTATTAGAAGCACATATTTGTGATAGTGGCATATATTGGAGGCATATCTTATGGTATATGGTATGATGCAGTCTTGAGGTACATTTGTGACACAGTGTCGCACCCGCAGGCACGCCTGCTCACAGGATCTTCTCTTTCCTCGAGTCGAAGAACACTAACCAGTCCTTATATTTCCCTATTGGGAAATCTGCACCCACAGATCTCTTTGCGTGACTCCCCCTCTCTTTACTTATTGGGGAATTGGACTTCACAACCTTGCGAGGTCAGTGATCGAGCATAGGACTCTCCAATCTCCGAGACCCGATATGAGTCAACGCTAACCCTTTCGTTCCTTTGTTGGGACTTTCTCTATTGGGATCTCAGCACTCACGGTGTAAAGCAACTCGGTTCTCTGACTCTTGAGTCCCGATATGCTGAAACTCCGATGAGCTCGCGGCTTTGACTTTTCAACGGTCTCGTCACCTCGTCAGGATTTTGGACTTCGCAGAATCACGAATCCTAATGTCTAATGTTTCGGGACTTTAATTTTCCCGAACCCCGATATAGTGTGCTACCTGTCCACCACCAACTCCTGTGGCTCCAAACTGTACTTGTAGCCATAATGATATCGTGTATCGCGATTTCATGACTCCCGTTACCAAATCTTCGAATCCTTTCTTACGAAATCTCGATAGGCAATTTTGCGAATAATCCAATGCCCCTGGCTGGCTTGGATCAACGACTCTGCCCCTTCTAAGATTTAAACACTATGGGAATATCTGCAGTATCCCCCTACACTCCCATGAGATCCAACGACTCACGGTGATTCACTGATTTTTCCTGGAAGATATCG
>SNQJ01S0021631.1:40361-55837 GCA_010110895.2 Picea sitchensis | reverse complement strand
ATGGTTTTTCCCCTGATTCCTTGTCTAATTCTGAAGATGGAGCATCTTCAATTATGGGCTTGACTATTCTCCCTAATCTTAATTTTATCTCATCACAAGGCATAGGAGTAATAGACAGAGCTGGCACATTATATATATCAATATTCTGAACGACCTTATTATTTGTGTTTGGGTTAGGTTGCATAGGCATCTGAGGTCGTAAGGGAGGATTTATCTATGGGGTATTGGGAGGTAACTGGAGCTATTGCTGCTGATACTGGGGTTGGAACTATTGTTGATAGAGGTTCGGTTGATGGTTTTGATAGATAAGATGTTGTTGAGGGCCTCTCCAATATGGGTTCCATTTCCCATGGTGACTCTGTTTTTGGGGCATAGGTAACCATGCATTGGAATCCTGATAAGGAGGGATAATTGGATTTGGAGGGGGAGCATTCATCTGGCCATAAGGTAGCTGATTGTTCCAATAATTAAGTGTTGTAGGAGAGAATTGAGAGTTCATACCTTGGCCTCTTGGATGCCATTGTCTTTTTTGTGTAATTAGATAAGAAACCTCTGCTTATTCATTAGTCTCCTTCATTGATGCTTTTACACCTGGTAAAGAGGGACATTTGTCAGTAGGATGATCTAATTCACAAATAAGACATACCTAAACATTATTCAGTGGGCATTCCCTTTTCAGATGTTTGTCTCTACACTTTGGACAGAAAATGGACAATGCCTTTTCTGCTTCTGCGTTTTTTTGTTTAATCTGCAGAGTATCAATTTGTGAAGAAAAATAGATAATCATTTCTTTTTTGAAATCTTCTAATAGATTACCTATTTCTTCTTTTGTTGCCCCTCCATTGGCTGATTTTTGTACCCTTGAAAAAGTGGTATCCTTGGTAACTAACTTATTCCTTAGATTCCTTAGATATATCTCCCTTACCAAGCATATTCATCATGTCTAAAAAATCATCTCTAACCCCTTTTAGCAAAATAGTTTTCAGAATGTCCTTACTCACATCCGGATGTCCAGACCTTTGTAGATTGTACTGGAGTCTCTCTACAAAATCTTCAAGGGTCTCATCCTCTTTCTGAGACATCTTGAACAGTTCCTCCCTTTGTTCCCTTGTTCGACGGTAGTCTTGGTACCGGTTCAGGAAAAGATGCCTCATCTATACGCATGTTGAGATATTCTCTCCTTCAAGGCTCATGAACCATCTTAATGCATTTCCCTTCAATGTGGATGGAAATAGTTTAAGATTCTGTGCAGTAGTAGTGTAGTCATAGCTTCTACACAGAATATCAAATTCAAACAGAAACTCATCTAGATCCTTAGTAGATAATCCATGGAAATTTGGTAGGGTTGAAAGAGGTATGTTCTTCATAGTAGCTATCCCCCTTGTAGGAATATTAGTAATAGGAAAAACTAGGGTAGAGATAGTATTTTCATCATTTACCTGATCTTCATTGTTTTGTGGCTCCTCTCAGTTGAACTCCTCTTCATTATCTCCTTGATTCTCCATGCCCGCTCTCTTGTTCCACTCAATACGGTAAGTGTCCCACTCCTCCTTAGTGACTATATGCATGTTAATCTAATAAACAACTTCTTCTGGTATTTCTCTTGGCTGAGATATACTTCCTCGATATTCAATATTCTCCAGTGTTTCTTGCTGATTTGTTGGTGACAAACTTTTAGCTTTATCCCTTAATGAAACCAATGTTTTGAACTGGGACAGTTCTGATGACTGAGGAATTTGTCTCCTTGGAGGATTTGAAGGGTGAAAGATAGATCCTGAAGAAGAATCTGCTCTGACTATAATCTCATCAACAAAGGTTGGTCTTCCCACTGTAGGGTTCCTTCCTCCATGTCCTCTGGTACCTGTAAGGTTAGTATTTTTGGTAATATGTCCTCTTGTTCCTCGATTCATGCAGACTTATTCATTCCTAAGAAAAGAAAACTAATTTTCTTACAAAAATCTATAATTATCTTCCCTGGCAACGACACCAAAATGTTGGGCACTTTAATTGTCTAAATAAATAGATAATTAAGGTGTTCAATATAAATTGTCAAATCCAAGGAAGTTTTATTATTGCAAGATAATTGTGCACAGTCTATGCTAGACTGATGAAAGAAAACATTAATCAAGTTGTAGTATTGAAAGAAAATAGAGTTTTGGAAAACTTAAACACTAGCACAAGTTGCTGACACAACTGGAGTTCTAATCTACTGTTCCAGGATTGAAATCACGCTTGCTTAATTGAAATCTAGATTGATGAGTGTATAAGAATTCTGGATTATCTATCTTATTCTGATTTTCTATTTTATCCTTGCAAAAAGGAATTTTGTGCTAATTGCAGAAAGGAAATCTACTTTAGTTGTATGGATTAAATTCACACTTCTAATTACTTATTGTTGAAAGAAACGTTTTATCTAGTACATAAAGACAATTCTCCAACATCATACAACACTTGCCTTATGATTCTCATGAGACACATTGATGTGCATTTGACAGAAAGAAACTGAACTGTAACAACAATTATGATCTAAGAATGCTAACAGGTTATTTACATAAATCAAAATAGCTAATCTAAAATAGTAGAACAGAGGGGAGTCTATGAGGAAGGTGGACCCTTTCCTTCTCACAGAATCCACTCAAAGAGATCACAGTAGGTTGGAGAAACTCAAGTCGCCTTCTTTATTAAAATCGCCAAAATTGTTCAATTACAAGTTGCTTCATTTTACTTCACAATTCCACAGCTAATCTCCATTGTTAATGATTACAAAAGATCTGCTATTTAAAGACAGAGTCATTTATTTCAAAATGGACTTAGAACAACCTTGAGAATCCCATATTCTCAAGTTGTTCATAAGATACAAGAGATATGTCATATTCATCAAATCTGGAGAAAGAATCAGCGTGAGCCAAAACGTGTAACAGCAGAGGATCATTCTTCAGGATTCGGCTTTCAGGATCGGTGGCCATCTATTGCAGCGAGTGTAAAAGATTTTAGGATTGGTGCGCATATTTTGCAGTCGGTGTAACAACTTCGAGGATAAGTGGGCATCTTTTGTAGCAAGTGTGACAGCTTCCAGTAAAGGTGTGCAGTTGTTGTAGTCGTGTAACAAAATGCAAGAAAAGCACACAACTGTAAAAATTGTTGTAACAACAATGATATTTCTTTAAGTCTTGGATGTTCTACACATTTTGATCATTAGTTTCACATTTATGGGTAAAATATGAGAAATACTACCAATCAAACGTGTTAAATATATAAGAATATCAAAGCAAGATTAATGACTCATACCTTAGGAAAAAGGGTCTTGGCAGTATTAAAATAGGCATTTAGCATAGGAATGATAAGTTTGAAAGGGTAAACGATATAGTGAAAAAGGGACATTTCTGGGTCCTAACACCCACCGCACACCAATAGTTTGCGTGCACCATTTACTACACTGTCACGTGACAACTTATACTCATATTGTGCGCGCACCGACCAAACTCCTCTGCGCTTTGACAATACTGCGCACACCACACGCACCATTATTATCTGTGTACACTCTGTGTGCACCTTTTTATGCGTATGCACACCACACAATGCTAAATTTATCGCACGCACCCGCACACCAACCATTTTCCGTGCAGCGCCGAAATTTAGTGTGTGCACCCGCACACCAACATTTTTCTGTGCGGTGGCAAAATTTAGTGCACGCACCTTCACACTAACATTTTTCCGCGCAGTGTCCAATTTTTACATATCACAAGCTTTTTACTGCGCAACATGCATTTTTAGTACGCCCACCTACGCACATTCATTTTTATGCACATCAATTCCTCATGAATACCGCTACATAAATTGGGGCTTTTGCTTCCATTCCTACCATAGACATTCTGCAACTATGAAATTTGTCCAATTTGACTCCGATAACACCAGTCTAACCTCTGCAACAATAAATTGTTATGTGTTGACATTTCTGGAATGAATTTCCCCAAAATCAATTCATGAATTGAGAATTTTATTTACTAAATTCGCTCCATTTGTCATGGCTTCACTGTAACTTCAAATTATACCCATTCTAGGTCTGAAATTTCTAGAACATATATTAGTTCAAGAATATCTCACCACTTGGCTGAATTTCTCGATTTTATCATGAATTTAACAACAGAAATTGGGGCTTTTCCCCATTCTGCATTTTTTCTTCTAAATTTTACCATGGATGCTCAGTAACTTTGAAATTTGGCCACTTCGAAATAAATCCTCTATGAAATTTCACTTCAACTCAAATTGCTCGGCCCATCCAAGCTCAAGGTTGAAAACTGAGGCTCTGATACCATATTGTAACATCCTCGACCACCCACACAGGGGCATGCTACTCCTGAGAACTCTTTCATTCTCTCTGCGGAACATATTGTAACATACCCAACATCCAACTGAGCTATGCCACAAATTTTTTTCGAAGTGCATGCAATTAAAATATATACACACAGAACTCTTCCGGAAATATATATATATATATATATATAACATAAACATGCAAATACATATGTAAATGCACTGATTCACACTGAAATAATAGTAAAGATATACATGCAACATATACAGGAAATACCCATAAATATACAGACAATTATAACCACACATAGGATAAACCCATAAAACTAAACACGTAAATAATAATGCTGCATGTAAATTTATCATACAATAGACACTTATCTTGGTAAGAACATACCAACAATGTGCAGACCTTCCATGGACCTCCCAACCTTAGACCACCCTGCTCATCACTCTCAGCAGTGGGTCACCCCCGAGCTAGGACTAAACTCCACCCGGGTAAAGGGATTCGTAACCAGGCTAATGGTTCATAGACAATAGGAAATACTCTGTCACAGGTGCCAACTCAAACTAACAGCCTACAATCCCTCATTCCCCACATGCCTGTCCCACCCCAGGAAGTGTGCCCCTTCTCTTCTCAACAATCCTTCGATTGCCCCACTTCCTTTCCGGCCTTCAACAATAGGCTGGACATGAAGTCACAGAGCCCTATAGCTGTAGTTTAGCACTTTCAGGAAATCAATTCCCAACAATTCTCTCACCCAGAGAAAAAATTCTCACGGGCCAGACAACCCACCTCTTCAATATCCCACGGGCCTGACAACCCGCTTCTTTAGTCTAGATCCCAAGCTCACCAGGTACACAAACATGTATGGTTATGGATACAGGTTCAAGTACAATGACATGGAGGTATGGAGGATAGCTAACTGCGTGAGTGAAAGATCTTGGTATCGCTCAATGGATGACTGAATGATGGAAGGAATGATGGTCAGAATGATAGAAAATGAACTAAGTCCAAAAAATATGTATGCATGTCCCCAACTTAAGACTTGTCATGTTGGGAGATACTTTGGCCCACTTGTCCCCATCCTTAGAACTTAGGATAAAATAATTATCCATGCTTTATACTTTAAGAAATATTAATATAATATTCCTTTTTGGCTTAAGCTCCATAGATTATCCCCTTTCTTAACTTTTATCCCCCACCCTTTCCCTAACTCGTGGAGTTTAGTCCCCCATACTCTTTTATCGTGGTCAGTCTGCGCGCAGTGATGTATTTTATATTAATGATGAGACATATACAAAAATAGGCACATTGGCTTTTAACATCTAGGATTTCTTGCCTAATTCAAAACATAAGCATCCTATCATATAATAACTGGCTCACCAACCTATAAAACATAGCATATACACAAAGGCTCCCTGGCCTCAACATCGCACGCACTTAAGTTTCTACGCACGGTATCCTGGAGTGTGCACACTTCATCATTTTACTATGTAGTACATGCATGCACTATGCCATGAAAGGTGCATACAAAAGTGATATCAAATAGCTCACCATATTATGTACATTTGCATTTACATTTACAATTGGGTTCGACCAAGGGATATTACAAGCCTTGTGATTTGAAATAATTTTCTATCTTCTTTAATGAACCATGAATTTTAAATAATCCCCACTGCAATCAATATAATTCGGCTTGATGAGCCTCCATCTAAGGAAAGACATAGTTCAAGAGACAATATTCCTCAATGATGACGAGGTATGTTGGGAATGTATTCTTGTTCTTGTCCTTCAAAATCACATTTTCTACACATTGGATTGTTTGATATTCCACCTCCCATAGAACCAACATGTGATACATGTATTGGTAGTATATGAGGGAACTTGGTGTAACCCTAAATTATGATGTAATTAGTGTTCTTCTCAACATACAAGTAATCTATGGGCTCAATTACCTTTATGGTTTCTTTGGAAAACCTTGGGTAGGTCTTGTCAAATATAATATTATATAGGGCTGCCAAGAAGTTGTCACATATATGTACGCACTTGATGACATACTTATTCCTCCTTAGATGTCAACAATAAAAATGCATATGTGGTCTAAAAGGATTCCAAGACTAATCTATTCAAAGGAAATAATTAGGCACGTTGTATGGTGTCCATCATATATGATGTCATATATAGTTTAAGTGTTTGATTGGCTAGAGTCTCATGAAGCCATTGGATGGTTTAGTTCAGATTACATGAGATTACATCTAACTAGTTCAAAACCTACACTTTGTAAAGTAATTGGTGCATCATAATTACCCAAGGACTCCTACAAATGCATGAAATATTTATCCCCATACACTATTATGTTCAACATCACCAATTTGACCATCAATGACTTCATATGGGAAGTAGGATAGGCCCCACTTAGATGCTTCTAAAATTTTCTGTCACCATCCTCATATGATTTCCATTGGATCATTATTAGTAGGAAATCATTGTACCAATTCTTGATTTAAACAATATATTAGAATTCATAAACTTGTAGATAGTGACAATGACATTTGTTGAGAATGAGGAAATTCACCTTTCGACATCATAATATATTTCTCTATATTGAGAATTAGTTGTATTGACCAACCATTTTATCACATCCAAACATGGGAAGTGTTATGTTATGGCTACGATGTTGTGTAGTTGTGACCTTCAAATCATATAATTCATCTCGACCTTGTCATATTTTTCTGCATTTATGGTTTCACTAGGTAGAGAAGGAGGTGGGGGTGTTTTCAAATACATGTCAAATAATGCTCCAAATGATTTTATTTCCACAGATCACACATCGTTAGTGGTAGGATTTCGAGGATGCAAGGGCTTCAACTTCTTTGTTCTTTTCATTCTTCACTTTCCTAGGAGCCATTGTATTGGCTCTGTCACTAAACCAAAAGTGCTTAGTTAGAATAATCAAATATTGTATTCAAATGGGCACACATATATCTCTTTTAGTATTCAAATTACATTTATAAACCCTTATAACTCAATAGACCCAAAATATTGGGCTTTGTCGAATACCAAAATGGAATGGGTGACAAATATGGTTAGAATGTTATGTTCCAAAAATTGGATAACCTCCTTAACAAATGTTATGTTCCATCTTGTGTAATAATCGATGGATTTTAGGACATACTTATGGTCCTTAGATGAGTTAGGATTCAATTGGTGAATGGAATTTATTACTCATTGTTTGCAAGGGTGGTCTATGAGAAACATGTTGTAAGGGGAAAACAAATTTCTTTTCTTTTCCTACACAAATTTGACACATATGGAAAATTAGGAATGTGAATATGTGAACACGGTGAGCCGATAATATCTTGTTCTTAAGAGTTCATGCATTGTGGTGTCACTTGAAAAGTGTCCACTTGTAGGGCCTTCATGTAGTTTGACAAGTGCCTTTTGGCCATATTTATTTTTGAGGCACATTAGTAACACTTCATCATAATTTCTTCTAAGAAGGATACTCATAATAAAAGTATATTATGAAGACTTAAGCCTTAAGTCTTTTTTGGTTTTTCGGCTTAGGTACGTAGGGTTGCTACCATGTTGAAAAAAACAAATCATATCATGGTACTACAAATTGTTGGTGTCTTGGATGAATTGGATGTTGTAATGCATTGAGACTTTGTTATCCCAACTTTCCTCATTTACAACATCCTATGCTCTAGCTTCTAGTCAACAAAGGAATTGACCTTTAAGTAATTGGGTTGGTCTAATATCGATGTCATACTCTTAGATAGTTGTCACCCAATTCCTTCTCTTCTCTCCCAATTCCTTCTATGTGAATAAGGATCTCACTGTAGGATGAGGGGCTATCACAATGGTGTGATTCTTAAGTATGTAAGGCATTGAACTTACAACACACATATGCACATATGAGACCCTTTTTTGAGAAGCCTAGCATAACATCCCCACCATAATCCCCAATTTAATTAATGCATAATGTAGATATGAATGTGGTTATGACAAAGTGATGCAATATGCAAATTGTATGTCTAAATTTTAATAAGTAAAATGTGATGCCAGTAGTTGGGGGATATGGACAAAGATGGGGGTTGAGTTTTCCAAAAGAGAAGAGAGTGTCTGAGAGGGGTTCAAGGGGGGAATTATTTATGGGTATTAATTCAAACCCATTTTCTAGAATTTTATTATCATTGGGGACAACCTTCTATTTCAATGTTGAGTGTTCCCAAAGCCAATCATTAAACTCATGTAAGAGGGTGGGTGTGAGAGTCACATACGATAGTTATTGGGAAGCATGGGGTTGAAGTGAAATCAACATTGGGTAGAGTGAGTAGTCAAATGTCTTGGGAAAATACATGTAATTCATATGGGGAGAACATGGAGTTTTGTTTTAACATTTCATGTTTTGACATGAACAACAAGAAAAGAGCATGAAAGAGGAGAACTGGATCTAGAAAAAGAAGGCTAGGAAAATTATGGAACATGTTGGAGCATTTTGGAGTTGGAGATTGAAGAACCAGGTTGTCAAGCCTGAAGAGTGAACTCCTATGGGAGTTGCACTGTAACAACAAGTGTTTGCTATTGTTTGTTGGTAGTTTCTTGGTAGTGAATTCCCTTGGGTTCCCAATAGAGATATTCCTGGTTACCTATGCCAGAGAGACCCTGATAAATAAATGGTACACTCGATGGACTAAGAATAGTGAAGGGGTAAATCCATTGGCTTGGGAAATTCAAGAGGAACAAAGTTGGAGGAAATCCAGGATAACTATAGGAGAATACCAGTGGGTTGTGGGATATTGAGTTGTGAGTGGACTGTGAGGGACACCCTTCTTTTATGGAATCTTAGACCAACTTGGGGGTGAATTTCTATTGAGATTTGGAACAAAAATTCTATGGTTGGGTGGAACATCCTTCCCAACCAGTTGGTTTCACAAATTTTTTAAAAAGATAAGTGTTTCTCTATTTTCTGATTTTTCTTATGAGTTTTATGGTTGTTCTTTTACCCTATGTATGCAAATGGTTTTATTTGTTGTTGTAATGAGTTAATTAACACATTCATGTTTAATTTAGTATGTTGTACATGCATTAATCTATTGGTATAAGAATGGTCAAATCTATGTCTAATTCATACTTGGTAAGCTACAAGACTTTAGTTAGCATAACATTTCAATTTTATGAGTATTTTTGCATAGTAATATTCCTAGGTTAAGCTGGGAAACGTTATAGATTGGTATCAGAGCCACGGGTTCAACATTGAGCATGCATGGGCCAAAACCAACATGCAGAAGTTGGAATTGCAGATTAAAAGTGCACGAATGTTTGCACTATGTTTGTTACAAGTTTCCAAGGGAAATTTTGGGAATTTGCCAAAACTTTTGGTGAAATTTGAGTTTAGGGATTGAAAATCCTCAATTTAAACTTCTAAATGAGTGTTGGCCTATAATTGGTCGAATTTGGGATTTGAAGGATATCTATGGAGAAATTGGGCAAAATCCCCAACTTTTGAAGTGAAATTCATTGAGACTTTGACGTGGGAGTGTTTCATGGAGAAATTGGGCAAATCCCCCAACTTTGAAGTGAAATCACTGAGACTTGACTGGGAGCAGTGTCGAATTTCGGGTGTAGGGGTAGAATTGACATGCATAGGGACAAAAATTTGGCCATAACAAGCTTAATTTCAGAGATTCATGGTCACCATCATTGAAATTTTGAAATTAAGAATTTTGGAAAAATTTGGGAAAATTTTGAAATTTTGAATTGGGAATTTTTCCATACCATGACATGGAGGCCACGTATGACACATGGATTTCCATGATGTCATCTATTAGGCTAGGTATGGAAGAAAATGTAATTCCACTGGTGTGTTTTTCATTAACATGAAAGGTTCATAAATACAATCTAAGTGATTATTGGTCTTCCCTAACGAATGACTCTTCATATCACTTATGACTCTTCATATTTACATTAATATTTAAATAATGCAATCAAGAGGATAGCCCAAAGGGTTAGCTCAATTGGTCTAGAGCCAAATGTGAGTTTCATACTTTTTGTTGGTCACAGGTTCAACTCTCTTGATTCCCATCGGGTGAGGCCCCATAATTAGGGTCGACGGTTTACCTCACTTACCATGTTAAGAATTGAACACAAATAAACCGAGATAGGAAATGGTGGAAAAGGCCTTAATCCATTCTAATGCACTTTGTATTGATATCATGATGTGAATTTATAGTACATAGATAGAACAGATCTAGATCTAGATCTCATTGAAAACTCATCAATGGATCATGACAACAACTCATGAATATATGAGGTTTACAACTCATATCAATGTAGTCTCAGACTTTGTGATTGTATAGGGACTTACACTCTAACATTCCCCCCCTCAATCACAATTTTGAATAATTGTACCAATAACAAAACAATAAATGGTATCATCTTCAATATGAAAGTGTTGAACTAAGCTTCGATGAAGATATGCTTGAAAAACCATCAATATCCAGATGTTGAATAGTTCATCTAGAAGTTAACAAATGCCATGTATAAACATTCCCATTCCGTGTATTAGCATCCCAATAATTGATTTGATTTGAGGAGACTAGTTTCTATGTTGGAATTCCCAAATGTTGATTGATTTTTGTGAATGATGGGACTTTGAATCTTGAAGCCTGACTATCATGATTGATGTCTGATATTTCCCCCTATCAGGTGCAAGGTGAGAAGTTTGTTGAAGTTTATTGATAGTATCCAAGCTTGAGATTTATATTCTTCTATTCTTCAATGATCCATAGTTGAAGGGATTGAGGCTTGAGCTTTGGATTCTTCATGTGGTGGTTTTGTTGATTTACCACTAACCATTTTCACTTGAAAAATGTGGTGGTTTTGGATTACCTCTAACCATATTCACTCAAACAATGTGGTGGTTTTTGGTTTACCACTAACCATATTCCATTGATATTTGAACAATTTGGTGGTTTTGGATTACCACTAACCAATCTAATTTGAATAAAGTGGTGTTTTTGGATTACCACTAATCATATTCACTACCCCTTGAAGGTTTGAGAGAGTATTATTTTCATCAATGTTCTCCCCTCCTTGAGGCCTGGAAAGTACCATCTTTGAATCATGTTTTAACTTCAAAGAACATATAGAATTGGATTTGGATCATCACCAAAATCATGTGGAATATTTTATTGAATTCTTTTGACTATTTTCATTTCTCCATGCAATTGTGGCTTTACCTCTGTATTGAATAAAATATAAGACTTATGTATATTCTTTACTTGTTGATTCCATTTCCATTAATTTATCCATCCTTAATGGATTGTTTTCTTAACCTTATTATTCTTTCAAAAAATTTCTGAGAGATGATTTGTCTTCCCACAATGAAGAAAATGATGAATATCAAAACACTGTGAATCCAAGTGACCAACTCTATGACAATGTTGGCACTTATTATCAAGATTCTTAACTTCTTCAAGAAATCCCGCACTCACAAACTGAACTGGTTTGGAGTAGTCTAGGATATGAAATATGTTTCCTTTGTCATATCCCAAGCCATGTCAATTTTTGTTGAATGATAATTCTTCTCAAGGCCTGGAAAGCATCTTGGAAAGATCATTTTGTTGTTCTTTTTCTTCTTCACATTTTTTGTTGTTGTTCTTGTTGTTGCTGGCATTCTATGCTTCTTCTTGGGAGTCATCTTTGACAAATACTTCCTCCATAAATTGCATGGAAGATTCCATATCTTCTGTGTCTTGTGTGTCAGTCAGTTCAATAGGTGAACTCAACTACATTAAATTATCAACCTAGGTATCATAAACTGATGAAGTGAAATGCAAAATATATGCAGGCCTTAACTTTCAATATATCCCTAAATGACTACTATGTAAAAAGGAAAATTGTTCATTACCTTAGCTGCTAAAACAAAGTTCTGTTCAATCGCAGAAAGAATAGAGTAATGTTAATAAAGGAACACAAACATAATTCTAATATTTAAGGCCACCAATATACTAGAATGCTACAATTTTATTTCAATCATCTATCAATGAAATTTCCCACTGATCATAACACTCATTTATTCAATTGATGACTGCCATATTAGTTCTCTTTGTGTGAACAAAAAGAAACAAATTGCAGAAAGGAAATGAAAAAATTAAAGAATCACACAACTGAATAAGAAAAAACACAATACCAACGATGATAAAGAAAATAAATGGCACACTCCTCCTTAGCGGGCCCTCCTAGCTCGGGGAACACTATTTGAAGAAGTTGTATACTAACTCTTACAAACACATAATTAACAATTCATATGGAAGAACAATGACAAGAGCTTTGTATTACCAACAAATTTGTTTACAACAATTCTATGATAAGGAGTAATAATATTAGTCATCCTTTTGAGGATCTAATTGCATCTATATATACAATGCAATAAAAATCACACAAATACAAGCTACACAGATCTCAAACCCGTTTATAACTACAATTATGGGAAAAATCAATTGAAAGAATCAATCATATCTCCTAGATCCTTCACATTTTGAGGAAAACGTTCACGAAATACCTAAAAGGTCTTGTCCCACCCAAAACCCATGTGGCCGATTTTCAATATTCACCTTCATCTGCTCGCCATTGACCCCATAAAAATGTCTTTCTGTTATGGCACATATTTCATAAACAATTGGTAAAAAATTAGACATACGCAGATGAAAAATCGGATCTGAATCCTTCATGGATGTTTAAACTTTGATTACCCACACATTGCATGAATTTCTCTAATACAATCTCATTTCACTCTTGTTCATTGATTTGATGAGGTTGGCTTGCGCATTCTTCCACATGTACATGTTGACTTGCAGGTTTGACTTTGCTCCTACTTTGATCTAGAGGATCCATGGTCTATGCTGATAGGTGGATGAAATTTGTGGAACATTTTGACGCGTTCCAGATGTCTAGGTTTAAACAAAGGTTGACCACATCATTGTAGATCAACAAATTCACTGCAGAAACTCATCTTAGCAATCATGCTGCAGAACTATATTATGAGTTTCTATGTAGCTACTCATGACAATAATAGCTAATTAAAGCATTATGCACAAAGAAAAATAGAATTAAGTATAAAATGGACAATTTACCTTTAATGCACATGTTCTGTAGATTGATCATGATTTTATGGTAGAAAGGGACACAATCAATTATAACCAGCTCACATATATGGGCTTTTGGATGGAGGTTTAGAATAAGGACGTGACAAAAATAATCTATTTTGAGGACTCAACATTGTGCATCAACTATTAAGTCTTTTGTATCAAAATTAACATCAATCATTATGTCTTGTGTGTCACAAGCCACATCAACTTTTTGCATGATCTCATTTGTATCACATGTTGCATCAACCATTTGGATAAGCTCATCTGTACCATATATTGCATCAATCTTCTCTATTAGATCCTCTGTGTCACAACTTGCATCAAATTTTTGTATGATGTTCCTTGTTGCATATGTACCATCAATCATGCCAACAATTTGATTACGATTTTCTCTTAATTTTATCTGAAGTGCATCAATCAATTGATCCTTCATTTGTATATAATCTAGAAGATCATTTGATGACTGTATTGTATCAACCATGCAATCAATTAGTTTTTTTATTTTGAATTAACTTCCACTCAAGTGTTTCAATCGATTTGTCTTTCATATCAATTTGATTATGCAATTGATGGTTGGACTCTTGCAATTCCTTGATGTCCTAAGAGGTGTTTTGTAAAAGCTTTCATCCTTTTCCCATTTCTTACTATTCTCTTGCTCGCTTGTCACACTTGCTTGATTTTATTTCACTTAGGGTGTCGGGTACTACCGATCATGCACCCTAAAGTGTGACTACAATGAATTGACTTAGACTTGAAAGGGCGTGACACCTTACTGCTCAATTCAATGTTCACATTCAATGATTTATCCTTCAATTTTTACAATGCGATGAACAATTTAATGATTCAAAAGACTCAAGGGACAAACAACAATTTTCTCTTGCATGATTTTAATTCCCATTTGCAATCCACCATTATATTTTTTTGATAATCCACCATTATCCTTAATGAGTGCATGAGCATTATGTGCTTGATTTACAAATATGTGTGTAAAAATAAACACAAAACACCATCAAGCATACAATCAAACAGGATGTGGGATCGATCCATGGGGAAAACCCTGTATCTGAAACAATATCTTAACCATTTTTCACTTGGTCTCAATATGTCATTCAAATGGATCAACCGAGAACCTCATCAATCCATCCGGGTGATCCCTTATTCATCAAAACCAAATAATTTTCTCACCATTAATGTTCAAAGATGAGATGCAAAAAATTTTCATTCATGTCAATCCAAGTTCAAAGCTCAGATAGATTTGAATTGCAGGTGTGAAAATACAACATGTATTTAAATCATATTGCAATCTGTGGATATCACTAGATGATACAGAAACATCGAATGATAAGATAGATTGTTGCAAAATGAGAACAACATAGATTTGGTTGTTTGGCAGACCGACTTGTTCAGATTGTTGGTTGAAATATTGCACACAGAATGACAAACAATTTCACTATGGGTTTCTTGGGAGCTCTATTCAAAGAAATCATTCTTCTCCTTTTATAAATCTATTAGGACTTGGAACTCAAGATCCAAGGTTAAATTTTGATTATCATCTTAAGAAATTGAGGAATTGTAGAAACAAGAATGGTGTTTGAAACAAATCCCTTCTATCTTACAGATCTATGGGTCTTATGTGACCAAAGAGCATATCTATCTATTGCATCAACATATCTATGAATTGGTGTGTAAATAAAGCACAAAATATTCCCATTTTCCTCATTTATATCCCATTTATGCAAATAAATATTCTTCAAAAAATTGAAGTAATTTCACTTCTACAAATCGAAAGAACTATGACCTTTTTTTATTGTTGCGTTCTTTCTTTCTTGACCTTTCTATGTAGATCCACCATACCAAAAAAGGCCGAGACCTTTAATCTGGTAGAATGCTCATCTTTGCTTTATGATTCAAAATATAGATCATCGTTTTATTAGTGTAGGGAGCATGTATTTTATTATGGATGACCATTGTGGAGCTTGTATTCAACTCAACACCTCCATCTT
>SNQJ01S0021631.1:7473-35679 GCA_010110895.2 Picea sitchensis | reverse complement strand
TGTGTATGTGGCACATTATGTAGATCAAAGAATTGCTCCATCTGAAGTATCCATGTGATTGGGTCCTTGCCATCAAACTTCCTCATATCGATCTTAGGAACATGGTTGGTCTTCAAACCAAAGTTGGAGTTTCTCCATTCTTGGTTCACCTTCCTTGTGTCCTCATCATGAATTTCATGGGATGCATTTTCACTTTTAGGTGTCTTCTCTTTTGCGAAAATTTTCAATACTTCCATGATCTCCTCTTTTAAACCATCCATCTTTGCCTCCAACTTAGCTTCCATTCTTGTAGTTCATATTTTGTTACTATCTTATTTTGTAAATAATTTATGTCCCTACGCATTTCTTCACCTTCATCAAGAGTCCAAGTAGGATTGTATGGAGGCTTATTTGGTGTAGAAGTTCCCTTTTTGGGTGGCATGTTGGCCAAGTATCACTTTTGAACTTTGATTTTGAGGTGGTTCTACTAGACAATCTTTCTTCTCTTGTATCTCCCACGTTTCAACCCTTCTGGTTATGAAACTTTATTTTATGTAGTTCTCTGATATTTCTTCTCTACAATGCCACAGGTCTGATCAAAATTGGATGTGCCAAGTGGAATTTACGGTAACTTCCCCACAACTTGCTAATTTTTTTCCTTTCCAGGAGATCTCACTTGTATAGCGTGCCCCACACAAAATAATTGATATAAAATTTTGAAACTCGTACCAGACATACTACAAACTATCCACCATCCAATGAAACCAATCCCGCTCAATTGGGATACTCTAGCAAGAAGTTATGATTGTTTTACCTAGAGCACCTTCTTGAGACTAGTCAATAGGACTAGTCAGATACCCTATCTTCCACAGGGTGTATCTACAAATTTAAAATGACCCAAAAGATGACATTTTTACCACAGATACCTTACTAAGTTCTATGAATATCCTCTATATTTTAGGGTCTGAAACGTTACAAAAAAAATTTATAGCGAAAATTCTGCACTGACTCAGTTCAGGATGATTCCATAACCCTATCTTGTACAGGTTGTATCTCCGAAAGTATAAGGCCTCAGGAGCTGAAATTTTAACCAAACGTACCTTGATCCATCTACTAAATATCCTCTAAGACGTTCCTTATGAAACATTGTAGAAAAAAATTTATAGCAAAAATTTCAAGGTGTCTCAGATGTAACAGCGAAACCCCAAGACCTTGAGCTCTGATGCCATATGTTGATAACCAAATATCAATATAGCATAGAAAAACCTCAGAAAAAGTACTCAATGCCTTGAAAAAGAGATAATTTCAGATAATAAGCCTCTTCTAGGGGCAACCTCCTTTTACCCCACTTAAATGTTCAAGTACAAGATGATTCCAAATGAAAATGTCTCCTTGGTATATATAGGAGACTAGGAGGTATAATTACAACTAATGGAATAAAAACGACATAAATAAAATAACATTACTAATGTAATATGCCCCAATTAAGGGGTAATGAGCCAATATTAGGGCTTAACAATGTCTCAAGTCAATAGTCTTTCCCTCTACATGATATTGAATTAGGTGATACTTTGTGTTGATGTGCTTTGTTCGATCATGGAATCTAGGGTTCTTGGCCAACTTGATTGCATAAGTATTTTCAACTAGAAGAGGAGTATAATTTACTTGTTTCTCCTGCAAATATTCAAGTATTTTTTTGAGACACACAATCTCCTTCGTTGCTTTTGCAACTGCCACATATTTTGCCTCTTTTACAGAATCTAATAGAACTGATTGTTTGCGTGATCTCCAGGAGACAACTGTTGATCCAAAACTAATGAGATAGCTTGAAGTTGACACCCCATTTTCCTTATCCACAACAAATTCTGAATCAAAATATTCGATTAGGTTGAAGTCATCCACCTTAGAGTACTTGAGTTCAAAATCTTGAGTTACTTTCAAGTATTTTAGAACTCCTTTTGTAGTATACCAATGTCCTTCACAAGGATTTTGCATGAACCTAGAAAGAATCCCAACAACAAATGAAATGTCTAGTCTGGTGGTAGCAAGATAGATAAGACTTCCCACAAGATGTCTATACTTGTTTGCATCCTCAAATTCATTCCCATCTTTTGATGTGAGTTTCAAATTATTTTTCATTGGAGTAGAAACGAGATTACACTCAACCATGCAAAACTTGTTTAACATTTCTCCGATGTACTTATTTTGGGAAATGAATAGGTACTTTGTTTGAATCACTTCAATGCTCGAATAGTAGTGAAGATGTCCCAAAATTTTCATCTCGAAGCCCTTCTTCAACTCTTTCTTTATCGATGCAATGTAGCTTTCATTGTTCCCTGTTATCAATAGATCATATACATATACTACAAGATATACAACAATTTTTCCAACTTTCTTGAAAAACAAAGTTGCATCATCAAGATTGAAATGCTTGAAATTCAATTTCAGAAGATGCTCAGTTAACTTTTCATACCATTCTCACGATGCTTGTTTCATGCCATATAAGGATTTGATGATCTTGCATACCTTATGTTCTTGTCCCTTCACAACAAATCCTTTTGGCTGAGACATGAAAAAATTCTCTTCCAAGTCTCCATTGAAGAAAGAAATATTCACATCCATTTGATTAATTTTCCATCCATTCTATGCTTCCATGGAAATAGAGTACAAATGTTAGCTCGTTTTACTGTGGGGGAAAAGTCTCCTCATAATCAACACCTTCTTTATGTGAAAATCCTTTTTCCATGAGCCTCGCTTTGTGCTTGTCAAGTGATCCATTTGATCTGTACTTTTTCTTGAATACCCACTTGCAACCGATTGGTTTGGCTCCGAATAGAGGATCCACCAACTTTGATGTCCCATTATTGATGAGAGCATCATATTCCTTCTACATGGATTCTTTCCATTTATCATGAGAAATGGCTTCATTAAAGGAATTCGTTCAAGGTTAGTAGATAAACTCAACTCACAATCATATAAAATGTCCATTTCATTTACATCACCCAATTTTGAATTATCTTGATTATCTTCATCTTATCTTAAGGAAATTCTGGTTCCTGTCTTTCCGACCTCATCAGGATAAACACTTTCAATTGTTTTTGTGAGCTAGTTTGGTGGACATTTATGAGATTGTCCAAGTTGCCCAGTGGATTGCGATAATGTTGAGTCCTCATCAAGCATAAACTTTCCAATACTCTCGATCACATCATCTAAATGAACTTTAGGTTTTGATGAAGTGGTATGAAATTATTCATGTGGGGAATATGGTGCTTCAAAAGGAGATTCCAGAGATTGACCCAAGATATGGACCCCCCTTCAAGATGTGGAATATCATCATCAAATTCATGATATGTCGTTACACAAGTGAATTTTTCTAGATGATTTTTAATATAAATTCTGTTTTACAGTTTTAAGTTCAACCTCACGAGGATATGAATCCCCCTGTGTTTTTAGAGAGGTGGTACTCCTCTTTTTCTTATAAACTTATAATTTTTTTTGAAAAGAACCAAATTCTGTAAAAGCTAACATTCTTATTCAAAACAATATCTGGAGTATGGACCAAATACCCTTCAAAAAAGAAAACACATATATACAATATATACAACATGGATAAAGCAAATTAATATGATAAATAAAATGTTGGCATTTCCATCACATCATTTATCAAGACAGTAAAGATATCTAGAATAAAAGAGGCAAGAAAGATGGACCGCATAGATAAGAGAACTTTAAATAATCATTCCATTAAACACTAAAAATATCATGATGGATAAAACAATTGGAAACTCAAGATTCAAATCAAAGTCTTTGAGAATACAATAATGTAATATCCCAAGTAGTTCTCTTGGATTCTAAAAAGTAATATAAATCTTTAAATACAAATTCAATGTCTTTAAAGAAAAGTATGTGTTTTCCCTTCAAAGAGGATCAGGATTGGCTCTCGTGAACTAGAAAATGAAAAGACCTGGAAGATGATAGAAAAACAATCAAGAGTTAGTCTTGTTTTCATAGAATACTGGGAAATAAAGACAACATGACAAATGACTGTAGAGGAAAAAGACAGAAAAGGGGAACAAGGCTGCTGCTTGAATCACTGTGATGGAAAGCACTCGTAACCTTTACTTGCTTGTAGCTAATTCCTTTATAGGTGTATGTTGTGGTTGAGGTGGCATAACCACTTTAACTGCTTCTTGATTTTCCGGTTCAATAATTCTAATTAATGCCTTTTTCAATCGCTCTTCAATGTATTCCCTTAAAGGTACTACAATAATTTCATGCTTAGTTTTAATTTCAAACAATTGATTTTTGAATTCCCTCAAATATCTCTCCAATTGATGCAATGTGTCATCCACTTCATCATTCCTGTTGATATACCAAACTAGCCACTTTTCAATCTTATCTTCATAAAACTCTATAGTTTCGGTAAATTCATTTTCCCAAGAGACTTTTAATGCATTAAGCAGTCCCATTAAAGATTCTTTTGATAGGATCATGGTATCCATCAATAAATTGGGATCATTTAATTATTTAGTAAGACCAACAAGTTTGAGGAACAAATCACTCTTTTTATTTCTTAAGACATCATTCTCATTTATCATTTCTTTTAATTCCTTGATTCTTCTTAGCCATCATGCATTGATTTGTTTCATATGGTAAGGTGAAGGAAGTTTTTGTTCTTTCCTTTGGGCTTCATTTATTTGGCTGAAAATGTATTTACGGCTTCCTTAAAAAATCCTTCATCATTTTCCAAATCCTTTTGCAAGTATTCTTTGAAATTTTGTATTCTGGACAAAAAGATAGCAATGCTTTGGGCAAGCTCCCAAATTTCTTGGATTATGTCAATTCTCTTCTGTATGGAACCACCAACATATTTTCTTATAGCTTGAAATAAGCTTGATGAGCCTTTGTACTTTGTGTTTCTTTCTGGGATATCCTCTAACACGAGTGTAGGTTGGATTGAACTCAAAGGTTGGAGAAACAATGGTCCTGGTACCAAAGCAACTTCTAATTCTCTTATCCTTCTCTTCAATTTTGAATTTTCCTTTTCCATGTTATCAATTGACTGCTTCAAGGCCTCACCAATAGCTCCATGGAAGTCTACAATTTTTTATGGTGCTAGTCCATCCAAATCAAATGAGGATTTCCATATTTATGATGACCTTTTATTCCTAGTATTTACCTTTTCTAGTAACAATGTCTTAGTCTCACGATTGTAGGCCACATGGTGTAAAGTTATAGACTCCTCTTCAAATATTTTGGGATCTTGGGTAATGATAACATCAACAATTTCTCTTGTTTCCAATAATCTTTGTGCGTACCAACTAGGTTCTTCAATGAGCTCATCCATTTCCATTCCACATGGACTTTCCTGGACTCTAGCTATGCTTAAACTGATTGGCGATGTATTTATTTTTCTTTTTACAAGATTATATGTAATATGTGCCTTTTCAAGATTTTTCCTTAGTGGGTCTTTATATCCATTGTCATTTGACCCTCCAACTGATGATTTTCGGGTTTCCATTCCATTGGTTATGTTCTTCGTCCTTGATGAAGTGCTTTTTGGGGATGTTGTTGGTGAATTAGGGATTTGATTTGTCACTTCCCTTATGTGTTGTCTATGTCCTTCATTGGTGTTGTTTATTTCTCCTATGTCATTTGAAACTAGATAGGACACTATTTCATGGAGATCTAAATTATCTCCACCAGCCTCCTGAAACTGTTCAACTTTGGAAAAATGTGAAGAATAACCGACTAACTCTATATGTGCAATAAATTGATTGTCTAGGTCAAAACAATAGACAAATTAAGCTTCCTTCAAGCCCAATTTTTCATGGTGTCCCATCAATTCATTAACATGGGTTATATGTTTAACAATAAATTTCTCAAATTTCCATGGTAGGGATATGAATTGCTTTTTCCCCTTATCATGGAAAAAGTGGGCCCAAGTCTTATATTGTTTACACATTTCTCCGACAAAGAGTTTATCTAATACATAGAATGGTAAAAGGAAAGCATTCTCCTTACTACCAAAAAATCTAATCACAATATATTCTTTGGACATTTCATAAGCTCCTTTCCTAGAGAGAAAGGCAATTGCTTCTAGGGACAGTCTCAAAGTATTATTAGAAAAAATCAACTTTTTGTTATGAAATGAAATTGTTATGAATTGAGTAGAAGTTGTATTGAGATTTATAATGTCTGTATCAGACCAAATACTACGCATAGACTGACTCCAAATTAAAATCAACATGTTTTTCCCTTGGAATATCTTCAAACACATGGCCATAAGTGATGACAAAAATGAGGTAAGAAGTCAGATAAAACTTTCGAGTCTTTTTGAGGTTATTCAATTGGAAAGAAAATTCATTTGAGATAAGATAACCCCAATCAATAATGGTTTTTTCATGAAAATCATAATCTAGGGAATATATGACATTTCTTGATATAAACACTGTATATTCCATACCGACAATCTGGGTGAACAACCATGCAAATTCTCTATACAGGTTTTTCAATGAAGTTACCTCAATCCTGGAAGTTCAGGGTGTTGGTTGTGGAGCCTGATTATCATCCTAATTTAGAGGTCTTGTTTTAACCCCATTTGGACCCCATTACATGATGAGGGGGTGTGGGGGGGCTTCCCCCCCAGAGATAATTTTTTGGGAAAATTGCCTTGTAAAATATTATAATTTCAAAGTCAATATAGACTGTTCATTATAAGGTTGAAGATCTGACAGTAGAAGTTATGTTAGGGTTTTTTTCCCTAGAAGGAAACCCTATTTTATGAGGGAATACTATTGCGGCTATGTAGGTGAGTGAATATTGTATTCTGAGAGAGGAGACTGTGAGAGAAAGAAGAGGAAGTTACAATGGGTATGTTGTAGGTTATATCCCTTCATTTGTTGGATAATAATAAAAGAAAAACCTGGCAATTTCACTGGTGGATGTATCCCAAACTGGGTGAACCACATATATTTGTGTCTCTATTATATTATGTATATCCTATGCTTTATTTATGCATTTTTTTTATTTTATTTCTCTGTGATCCTATTTTTCTAGCACGAGGGTCACTGGTTGGGTCCTCCAAGTAATTGCTTAGAAACCTATTTCTTCCTTTCTGTTTCTTCATAAATTCATCAACCTCCTCACTCTTGAACCACATAGTAGGTGCATGGAGTTGTATCATTTTGGAGAATGCCGAAGGAGCTATAGAAATGAGTTGATGACCTTGTAATTGAATTATTCTTCATTCAGAGATGAAGTTTCCTGTGCATCATTAAACAATCTCCCTAAAGTCCGTCACTTTCAGAACACAACCTAATAATGTTATTCCCGAGGTATAAATTAAGTTTGTTTTCTTCTCAACTAGGGAAAGAGATCTGTAGTAATTGTATGCCCTAGAACACTGAAACTCTTGATTCTCATGCCCTAGTGTGTGCAATGTATCTCCGCAATACAATTCCTTTTTCTTACTTGACATTATTTTCTTCTTTTGACACAAAGGTGGCACTACAGTCACTACTTACAACTTGGCATATTCGATTTATTTAATTTAACCATGTATTGTCTTGAGAACTCAATCAATCATACGTATTTCTTTTAATATTGCCGACTTATATGATATTTGGATTAATTGCAAGCTTTAATCAATGTGTCGTGAAATTAATAATGATATTATGTTTGTACAAGTGGTAGATGATATGGTGGGGAAAATAAATGTGATAGGAAGTGGTGATGTGATATGATGCCAAGTGTAAAGTGTTAAGTATGAAGGTGAAAAATGAGAAATGAGAAGTGTAAAATGTATAACGCGGAAATGCGGACCTGTAGACCTATGAACTTGTGAATGCATATATATGAGGAAGGGTGAGGAGGTCCGCATTGGGATTGAAAATATGGTTAAGTGTTGAAAGATATGTTATTATAGATTGAAAATGTATGTTTTGGAGGAATGTGGAATTACGAACTTATAGACCTAGGAACTCCAGTAAAATATTAATGGGAAGTGTGTAATCCTGCAGCCAGTTTGGCAGAAATTGACTAAGTATCGAAAAAGTGAAAAGGTAAATTTTGGAGGATGAAAAGGAAAAGTGCATTTTGGTGAATGCGGGGTTGTAGACCTACGAACTTAAGAAATTTTGACGAATGATACGCAACTCTTCATCCACATTTTAAAAAAGTGACTAAGTATAAAAAAATGGAAGTGAATTACGAAGTATACAAATGTGAAAAGTAGAAAATGTAGGGAACACGAATGCGGACCTACGGTTTGATGGATCTAGAGACCTGTAGACTTGAGACATTTGTTAACCTTGCTCCACATTGTTTGAAAAATGACTAAGTGTTCGAATTTTTTTTGATAGGAGAGGAAATTAAAACGAAGGAAAATAGACAGGAAAAATAGATAAGGAAAGTCCTAAGGGTGCTTAAATGAAAACACCAAGTTGATCAAAAATACAAATCAATAATGATTAAGCTACCTCTCAATAGTTTTGTGTTTCTTGGAGGATTCAAGGAAGATTACATCTTCAAAAAGGATGAATTTATTGTTTGTCTCATTGTAAATACAATACACCTTGGTGGTATTTGAGTACCCCAAGAAGATGCACTTCCTACTCCTTGCATCAAGCTTGCTTCTTTGCTCCTTAGGAATCAAGGCATAGTAGGTGGAACCAAATACCCTAAGATGCCTCACCAATTGAATGTGGCCATACCAAATTTCATAATGATTCTTGTTTTTAATAGCACGATATGGACACCTATTTTTCACATAAACTATAGATAGAACTTCATCATCCCAAAACATCAATTTGACATTATTGAAAAACATCATGGAAGAAACCATATTTAGGAGTGTCCTATTCATTCTTTTAGCTACATTGTTTTGTTGAGGATTGTATGGCATTGTGGTTTGATTCTTGATCCCATGTTGGTGAATGTAGCTTTCAAATTAATTATATGTATATTATTTTCTATTATAAGTGCAAAGAGAGGCAATACAAGACCGAGCTTCATTTTGAATCCATACATGAAAATTTTTAAATGTTTTAAAAGCTTGTAATTTATCTTTCAACAAGTATACCCAACACATCCTACTGTAATGTAATCATCAATAAAAGACACGATACATGAATGAATAGGCATAGGGCCACACAAATCTGAATGAATCATTTCAAATTTTCTACATGCTCTGGAAGTAGAATCATGAAATGGGTATTTGTTATGCTTTCCAAGGATACACGCATCACATTACTTCAATTTCCTAGGAATAGTAGGAAAACTAGAAACACTACTCTTTCTCAACAAACAAAGACTATCATAATTAATATGGCTAAATATAATATGCCACAAAAGACTATATGACATTATACCTTCACCGTGATGAGAGAGGTATGTAACATTTTATGTATGGATGTCCCATTCATTTTCATCACTCTCTTCCCTCTTCCATTCCGGTCATGACAACCACATTGTCAGAATCCTTCTGTATTTCAACTTTTCCACCAAACATATGAACAAAGTGGCCTTGTTTTCAGGTGTGCACAAGGGATAGGAAGTTCCTTTGCAGTTTGGGAAGATAGATCACATTATGCAGAAGAAAATATGGGAATCCAGGAAACTTAATTATGATGGTGCCCATTCCTGAAGGTTTGAGACTCAACTTATCTACAAAATACACTATCCCATCTACATTGCCATTGAATTCTTCGTAGAAGTCTCTTCAGAATGTCATGCAGGAGGTTGCACCTATGTCAAGAAGAAATGCATCTCTCCAAGGAGTATATGAAGTGTTAAATAAATCTTCAGTTACTCCTATATTTCAATGGACAACAATGTAACGAGGAGATTCAGGTGGATTACCTTTTTCTAGTTCTGAAGTTTTACCTTTGTCCTCTTTGTTATTTTGTCTATCTTCTTTGATCTTATCCTATGGAAATTTGTAGTCATTTTCTTCATGTGACCCATTATTTTTGCAATGGGTACATTGAAGATTGGATCTATCACCCTGGTTGTATCTACCCCCCTTCCCCTGAAATTATTTCTTCCACGTCCTCTTTTGTTTTTTTCTCCTTTGGAAGAATCATGTGGTTTACTCTTCTCTTTCTGAGCAAGGCACACGATCTCGTTGGTTGAATGAGATGACTTCTTTCCAACGACTTTCTCACATTCTACAACTTTTTCCATCAACTTGTTAAATGTGATGGATTTCATTTCACCACTTTCTAGTAGATATTCAAGGTAGTGAGAATATGTAGGGTATAGGGCCTTGATGAAGGTTGTGAGAGGGAGATCTATATTCACTCCAATGGCCTCAATGTAATGCATTATGGATTTGATTTCTGAAGCTAAAGCCATAGGGTCATCATTCTTCAACTCTAGGTTGAAGAGCTTCACCATTAGTTGTATGAGTTCCAGTTCAGAGTGTGTGTCATAAAATTCATTCAATATATTCAAAGTGGAGTCATTAATAGAGGAAATATGAAAACTCACATCTTCACTTATTATCACAATATGGTTTCTGGTCTTTGTCCTCCCATATGGCACATTCTTTGTTTGATGTTGGAATGGGTAGTTAGTTACCTGGTATGATACTCTTTGACTTTCATTCTAAGGAAACATATTCAAAGAATGATTATGCTTCTTATTCAATGATTCAGTTCGGGACTGTTGTTGCTTCACAAATTCCCTTCCATAGGTTGTTGAAGATCAATGTGTTTTTTATTTTCCTATACCATTCTTTGTAGTTCTCTTTGTTATTCAACACCACATTGACAATGGAGATGAGAGAATGCATTTTCTTGTAGAATTGATTCTTAAATAAAACAATTGTTAAGCACCTCTGATATGCCTTCATAAGATGTTGATGTTGTACTCATTCAACACAAGATGAGTACACAAACAAGCTCTTCATATTCCCGTCGACAGATATTATCTAGTGGGTGAATTTGAGATCAACATGTCCCCCCGAAAAAAAAACTCAAAGGCATCCTCGAACCCACAATAATCATTTGAATGTGTGAAACAATGGAGGCTCAAATTGATTGCTTACAAAGGAATGGAACCTTATATACCAATGCAACCCAAATCGACTTTCCTGCATTTGAGTTATGGTAACGGAATACTCAACCCACGTGAATAGTTGGGGTCGAGAGATGTTGAGGAAGAACCCTAGTAGTTGGGCGTAAAGCCGAGGGGCATCTGGTGTAGTCCCACAAATAGAGAAATATGATAGGCTTAGTATAGTCATGGATAGGGTTTTTAGTGAGGGAAGTCGAGTCGACAAGGCAAGGGTTCAATGTACAGATCTCAAGGAGTATCTTTCACATGTGTTGGCTTAGTTACCAAGTGTGTGTAGGTTTTTTTTTTGTGGGTTGACCTAGTTACAAGGAATGCGTAGGGTTTTCACATGGGTCAACCTACTTGAGTTGATAGAAGGGAAGAACCAATGAGCAACGAGAAATCAAATGGTATAGGTGCTAAGAGACAAGTCAACGAATGAAGATTATTTGTGAATTAGGGTTATGTGTATTTGCACAAGAGGAAAATGGGAGTAAGCACCCGTGCATTATACTAGGAGATGGATGTGTTGTTTGCATGAGGAGAAACCCTAAAGGAACAAATACTGGAATGAATGGTGGAGGATGTTAATGTTTTTAGCATTAGACAAGTATTTCCACACCAGTCTAAGTGTCTAGACATGTGAAAATCATCCAAAACCTTCTACCTTGAGACTTTAATTTAAGGAATTATTAAAGTAAAGTGCTTTAATTAGTGAGTTGAGTTTTGTTTAAATAAATGATTTAATTAGCATTAGTGAATTAAATAATAACCATTAAGTAACTCAATTGTCAATTACTTTGGAGATTAGGGTTAGGTCACAACTCAATCTTATAAAAGCAAGGGTAGGGTGAAGGAGAAGACATTTTTCACACAGAGATAACAAATAAGGAATTTTGGTAGTGTGGATTCATTCGAGAGTGTAGAAGAAAGGAAGGAATTTTGCTTACACTCAAGAGAGAAAAGAAGGATTTTTTCTCAAGAGATTGGATCATGAAGGACTATCATTCAAGGCGATATTAGATAGGGGGAGAAGGAATTCTATCTAGAGATCGATGAGGGAGAAGACATAACAAATGCAATCGTAGGTGGGTATCAACTAATTGAATCAACAACAAAATGATTGTGCTGTATGTAGTTTTTGTACATACTTTGAGTGAAAATACAAAGGTCTCAGTGGAGAAAAGAACATAAATGTGGTTTTCTCAAGGAAAGGCACATACATCTCAGGAAACGTGAAATAATGAGGTTGTACAAAAAATCAAAATATTGTTAGGGTTTGTAGGTAATGTTCATATTTTTATGTATTTCTTTATGGGCCATTTTTCGAGGTAGGGGAGCCCTAATCAACTTTGAAGTTATTTGGATGATAATATTAGTTGATGGGTAGAATATCTTTATGTGTGCATGATTTAGTTTCCAATATTACTTCTGCTATCTTTATTTGAGTTGAGTATTCTAGCAATGCATTTTTGTTTTGTGAGTCGCTAATCTGATTTGTAGTAAGGAAATCATTAGATAACAATAAACCTAGGTTCCAGAGTAAGGATTTCAACATGGTATCAGATCTCAGACTCTTAGAGGGAGAAAATCGCAGGTTGCACAAAGATAAATCTATTAGATCTGAGTGAACAAGAGATAAGCCTAGTTCATATCTATGGTTACAACAACAAATATATTAGATTAGGAGTTGTTACACATGATTTTGGTCATCTTGGTGATGTATTAACAATGGTGTATTCAGGCTCCCAACCAAGACTTTTTGCTTGAGAAAAGTGGATCTTGTCTCCTTCCAGAAACATATTTTCAAAGTGAGTTCGCAGGCTACATATGGCCTAGGGTGCAAGAATCCCTCATTCTCGTAGGCCACCTTCATTTAGGGTGAAAACTTCTTGTAGTTTGCTCCATACATAGGGTGTGAACCTGTTTTCAAGCTTGGAAAAGAGAAGAGGTCTTGAGGGTTCTAGAAGGGAATCTTCTAGAAAATGAGTTGGCATTCGTAGGGTTGTCATTTTACCGACTTCTCAGATTTGATGGGATCATCCTCATCCATGTAACCATATATCCTTCTCCTATATATTGAAAGGTTTCTCATGAAAAAGGTTAAGCAAGATTAATTGAAGAATTGGTGAAGGAATTATGTGAAGAACCCTGCTTAGATAGAAGCTTGGAGACTGTAGTAGGTCTATCAAGAGGAATTGGATATTCTTCATGCAAGTATAGAGGAAGTGTGTGTGTTGGAACCAAGGGTCACTGAAAGGAAGCTTGTGACATCAAGGTGATCAGGTTGTATCTTCTACTTTCAATTAATATGATACAACGACATGTCCCTTTCCCATAAAGTCATTCTTACTTTATTGTGTAATTCCTTGATCATATGCATAAGTTGACATTGAATATATTTTGCTATCTTCACTTTGGTTGGTTTGTGTTGTATTGGACTTGACCTCATGAGAGCACCAGAGAGAAGCGGGAGCAACAGAGACCTAAGGAAGCGATACAAAGGTATGTCACTTGTTCCTCCTTACTAGCAGATTCAATGATTGCAACTTAGGGAAAGAGTCATGTCCTGTCCTATTTGTTTCTAGATCCAGGTGGATCTAGGGAGATCTGTTAGTGTCCGCACCTACCAATTAGTCTGATAAAAAAATTGGTGACTCCACTGGGGATGCAACCCATTTTTTAGTGGTTTTTGGTGTTTTTCCTTGGCCATTTGCTCTTGCCTTACCTTTTTTCATTTCTATCAATCTCCGAGTCTTCAGGAAACCCTGACAGACTCTCTGGGTCCAGAAGTCCCTTCAAAATTTTTGTCTTTTTTCCAAATTTTGCCTAGTTTCAGTCATTCTCGCACTGAACCCTTCTTTTTCCTGCGAGAACTACTGGAGTTCGCACCCTACTGTGCAATCCAGTGCGAACCTCTCACACTCTTCTTGTGCATAGCCTACAAGAATGCTCCATTCTCGCATTGTACACCATTTCTTGCCTGTGAACCCGTTTTGCAAAATTTTGGGATTAAGGTTTTTGTATGCTCAGATACCCAGATTTGTATGTGTGTCTGAAGAGAACTTCTTGGGCCACTAATTGATTGTTTCTTGACTTCAGATTTTGTGAACGATTAGTCTTCGGAAATCAAAGACTTCTTGTTTATTTTTTCTCAACTGTCATCTCTTGACCTTTTCTTAGCAAGGATATAATCTCTGATCCTGGAATCTGAGTGCTTGTTTGGTTGGGAGCCGGTTATCGATTTAAAACTTGGGATTAATTGTCTTTCTCAATTTCTCGTTACTTGGAAAATCATTACCCTCATGCATTTGAAAAGACTAGTCTTGTCTGCTTGTTATTCTTGTCTTCGTTGAAAGATTGGTTTGGGTTTTGTACATTTCTTGTCATTAGTTATTGGTTTTCCTTAGTTCCACCACCGTTGTGTGGTTCTTTTTGAAAAGTAAAATACATTTTTCTTTTTAAAAGCATTTTTATTTTGAAAATATTGGAAATCAATTGTTGAAATAGAACAAATAGAGAATTTCCATTGTTACATGATTCATGGATATTACATTCTAAAGAAGATTGTATATCATAGTTCAAGATTGTTCTAGAAAACTCCTCTTTCCCTCCTGTAAATAGGATTCATCGAACAAGAATTGATATTTTTCATTCCTATCTATGCATTGTTGGGTCAGAGTCTCACACAACATCGGTTTCATTTCCATCACCTTTGAGTAACAATAGCCTTTAATAATATTGTGCAATTTTTAAAATTTAACTAGTAACTCTTTTCTAGGACTCTATTACACCAACATTAGCTAGGATAGAGCTTTGGAATATGCAGAGAGATACACTCCCAAAGTACAAAACACACAATAGCATCTTGTGGTAAGGAGTGTCAAATTCCATTTGCAACATTTTGTCCTGGGAAGCCCTTCTCACACAAGGGTCAAACCCGAGGTTGCATTGATATTGACAGAGTTACTCACCCTGCTTTGTTGATATCGGTGAAGAGATTGCACGTATTATGGGGGTCACTTGGAGGTATACCCAAAATGATGAGTGGAAGCCTCTCAAGCTGATTTCGGGCTAGATACCCTGCCCTTGCATGTGGATCAGACTGTCGAATGTCCCCCCAAGATTTATTGTTGTTGGTGGTAACCTTAGTGGCCTATTTTATTAAGGTCTTACACAAGGTGACTGTGAAGGGGCAAGTCTTCATGGTACCTGGAATCGACATTGGCCAAACTCACTCGAGATCCTTGGAGGGTATACCCATGATTATGTGTGGGAGCTTGCACTAGGGTGTAAGTCCGTTAAGTAGGTCGTCAACGTAAATTTTCCACCCTCGCCCAACCCCTTCTTATCTCATCGTTGTGACGTTGGATTTCATCACCAACTAGAGACTTCAGAATTAGAAGGTCTTGTTTGCCTGGTTTTGCTTCCTAGATTTTGTTTTTACTAGCGCATGTTGTTTGTTTACCCAAGTTGACCATAGAATTTTATTTGTAAGTTTTTAAATCGTTCACAATTGACCCTCCACGTCGTTCACATAGAATGCAAGGCTTACCCCAAGAAAATTTGGAAGGTTCTCAACCCTTTCCTTACCAACTCACTGGAGGTCTCTCCTCAACAGAGTGAAGTCCAAGACGTCACCACCCCACAAATGGAAAGAACTGACTCTCTAGAATGGTTTTGAATTACCAATTCTCGAGAGGACTTTTGACTTCATCTCGACTCTAAGAGACGTATTATGCGAGTGAATTCTTCCTGGGACTTAGTTATTTTGTCTTCTGGATCATCGAATGGACCTTTTCCAGGACCTGAAGGCCAAGACCCTTTTTGGACTACTGGCATTTTTAGACGGGATCTCTTTGGTTTAGGAGCGAGCGTTGATATCACCATCTCACATGCGTTTCCCAAAACCTATGATCCAGACACAGTACCTTTTACTACTACTTATTATTTTCCTGGTATAGAAGCTCCATGAGCTGACCATATCTTGACTCTCCCTTTACAAATGGTCCATTACACAAATACCACGAGTCTTCACACCAGGATTACCGTGGCTAGCCAAGATCCTATAGGAACACTGCTTTCGCCCAGAGTCACCCCAACACTTCCACCCGGATACCATGCGTTGAATGCCTCTATTCCCATTCCTATGCAAATCACATCCGGAACTCCTGGTGGTCCCACTTCTTCTGGGCACTCTCCTCCCGGTTTCATTCCGACACTTCCTCCGCCCCCTTTTAGAGGACCTTTTCCATCCTTTATCGGTGGCATTGATCCTAGTGGCACCATTCCGTCGTTCACACCGAATTACCAGATTCCTGTTGGTGGACAATTTCACCAAGGAGGCCCAACTCAACCCCCCCCCTTGTAGGGAAAATCCCAATTGGAACACAAATCCCAATTGGAACACAACCCCCAATTGGCACACAACCCCCAATTGGAGGACAACCCCCACTGACCCCACCCTATGGAAAAAACATACCTCCATCATTGGCCCAATATTGGAACCATCTGATACAACATAATCCTCAATCGAATGGGGGGAAACAACCTCAAGCTACATATGTTATACCCCCTGGTATAGTCCAACCATATCTTGGTACGTCCAATCCTATTTGGGGATTGAATGCTCAATTCCATGCCCCTGTTCAAGGATACAATCCTATGAGTTACTTTCCTCCACAACAACCACCGAATCTACTTGGGTCTTCGCATTATATGAAGATTTCTTATGGTCCCACTAGCTTGCCGACGGGACTCCCTCCCCAAAGCCACCAGTACCCGGATGTGAATAGATAGTTACCTTTCTTAGCCACCCTGTACCTCCCTGATCTGTTGAGGATTTTAAATGATCCAATCCGTCACTCTCCCCAATGGCCCACTATACTGACCAAACTACCGTCTGACATCCCTAAATTCGATGGAAAAGCAGGAGAGGACCCAAACAATCACGTCATGACTTTTCACCTTTGGTGCTCATCCAACTCCTTGATGGATGACTCTATTCATTTATGCCTTTTTCAACAAACTCTTACGGGTTCCATCGCGAAGTGGTATATAGAATTACCACGAGGTTTCTTCGCCGACTTCAACACCCTCGCTATGGCTTTCCTCACCCACTACCAGTTACCAATCCATTATGAAATGGGGACTGATATTTTGAGTTCTTTCAAACAAAACAAAGGCACTCATATCTCTGATCACATTCATGAGTGGCAAAGAAGACGACGTCTCATCAAACTCGAACTTCCCAATCAGTTGCTGGAAGAGTGGTTCACAAAATCCTTTGTGAAAAACATCGTTCATGGCATCGCCATGGGTGGAGTTGTCACAGAAGAACATACCATTAGTCATTCTCAATACCTTGATCTTGTTTACTCACAAATGGGTACTCTTTACGACTTACTCCCTGATGCACCTCGTCCTTCTACTTCCGCCACTTCAACTACTCCTACTGCTTCTCATGTAGCCGATGGTGTGATTGGCACTTTCCATGCCCAACCACATTCTACCTCTAGCAACAACCCCAAACCCATTTCTTCTAATGTTCAAAATTCTGCGTCTCCTACCCCTCCCATCGGCAAGACTTCTGAGGTAAACGTCGTCCAATCTACCCCCACCGGTAAAAACAAATCCAGAAAAAGAAAAGGTAAGAATAAAGAGGACAAAAATACTTCGCAAGTAGAGAGAACCAAAACACCACCTGTTGAAGATAGGGATAACCACAAACCCCTATACCCATGTCTTATCTGTGGTGATGATCACTACACTAAGGATTGTCCATGACGCACCGAGATTACTAAGTTCCTTCAAGGGACCACAAAACTACCCACTCCAGCCTTCTTGTCACAACCCTTCCCTTCTCAATAATAGGCTCAATTGGTCATTCATGACCAACCATCCCCCTCCACTACATCTTATGTCTTAATGTGTATAGGTGATTCAAAGCAAAGTGACATCACACATACCAGTCGAGCCAAATATTATTCTTCCGCCAAAGAGAAGGTTGATGCTACACCTCCTTCATTGGTCCAACCATCTCCTACGAATCCACCTACCAACAGTCCTCTTCATCTCCAATGACCCAACCTCAACACAGTCCTTCGCCCTCCTCCAAAGGGCGTCATTCAGAAATCGGCTTTCAATCCTCATGCCCATGTTGCCCAAAACTACAACATTGTTGAAGAACTGGCCCAAGCACCATTCGCGATGTCAGCCCTTGAAGTCCTTCAAAGTTTTCCTATACAACGAAAGGCGTTGTTGAAAGTTATTGGTGGAATTGACCCTACGGATACAAATTTAATAATTTTTTACATGGAAGATCACATTCCAAGGTTACCCCCTCAACTTGCGTTCCAAATACAAGTGATTGTCTTCGACAAAAAAAATTGTAGAACTGTTATCGATGAGGGTGCCTCGACGTGTGTCATGTCTATTACCTGCTAGAAATCCATTGGCTCTCCCTCTTTGGCTGGATCCCATAACACATGTAAAGCCTTCAATGGCTATGGTTTTAAGCCTTACGGTGTCCTTCCTTTGTTGCCAATAATGTTAGAAGGAAAAATGGTCCAAGTTGAAGTGGAAGTCTTTGACGCTCCTCTCGATTACAACCTTCTTCTTGGCTATAGCTAGATTGATTCCATGCGCATAGTTGTGTCGACTCTTTTTTGTGTTGTACATTTCCCACATAAAGGAAAGGTAATTAATGTCGACCAATTAGCCTTCTTTAACTCGGATATGTGTACTGGCAACATACCATTCATCGCCAAAACCCCCTCAGATACGATAACGTCGATGTAGGTATTCTTAAAGACTCTTCATTAATGGGTACCTTCCCCATCCCACCGCCCAATGTTCTGTATCCGTCTGTTGCTTCAATCAACATGATCTCCACTGGAACTGCTGCATCTCATGACCCATGGATGGTACCCGACCCCGATGATCATCTTCATTATGACAACGAAATTCTTTTGAGTCCGGTCGAATCCACCTATTAGGCCATTCAATCGGAAACCCCTTCTACCCCCTCTCTTGGTGATTTATCTCCAGATCCTTTCCGTGTCATTTTTCCCACAGATAAGATGATTATGTATGTCATAGAAGACACCCATAGGGACGATGGACATCATTGTTCCATCCTCTTCCTGGAACAACACACCATTGAGAGCTACCAATGGATCTCAACCTCGTCAACCATTGTCGTCATTTCCATCGTTCTCGAGTCCACACATGATGTGTTTTCCAAAGGGAACTTAACCAATATCTCACCCACCATTCCCCTCGACAAATAAGCTCCATGAGCTGACCATATCTTGACTCTCCCTTTACAAATGGTCCATTACATAGATACCATGAGTCTTCACACCGAGATTACCGCAGCTAGCCAAGACCCTATTGGCACACCGCTTTCACCCAGAGTCACCCTAACACTTCCACCCAAATACCGTGCGTTGAATGCCTCTATTCCTGTTCCTACGCAAATCACATCTGGAACTCCTGGTGGTCCCACTTATTCTGGTCACTCTCCTCCCGGTTTCATTCTGACACTTCCTCCGCCCCCTTTCAGAGGACCTTTTCCATCCTCTATCAATGGCACTGATCCTAGTGGCACCATTCCATTGTTCACACTGAATTACCAGATTCCTGTTGGTGGAAAATTTCACCAAGGAGGCCCAACTCAACCCGCCCTTGTAGGGAAAATCCCAATTGGAACACAAATCCCAATTGGAACACAACCCCTAATTGGCACACAACCCCCGATTGGAGAACAACCCCCATCGACCCCACCCTATGGACAAAACATACCTCCATCCTTGGCCCAGTATTGGAACCATATGATACAACATAATCCTCAATCGACTGGGGGAAAATAGCCTCAAGCTACATCCATTATACCCCCTGGAATAGGCCAACCATATCTAGGTATGTCCAATCCTATTTGGGGCTCGAATGCTCAATCCCACGCTCCTGTTCAAGGATACAATCCTATGAGTTACTTTCCTCCACAACAACCACCGAATCTACCTGGATCTTCACATTATATGCAGACTACTTATGGTCCCAATGGCTTACTGATGGGACTCCCTCCCCAAAGCCACCAGTACCCGCACGTGAATAGAAAGTTACCTTTCTTATCTACCCTGGACCTCCCTGATCTGTCGAGGATTTTAAATGATTCGATTTGTCACTCTCCCCAATGGCCCGCTATACTAGCCAAACTATTGTCTGACATCCCTAAATTCAATGGAAAAGCAGGAGAGGACTCAAACAATCATATCATGACTTTTCACCTTTGGTTCTCATCCAACTCCTTGATGGATGACTCTATTCGTTTACGCCTTTTTCAATGAACTCTCATGGGTTTCGCCATGAAGTGGTATATAGAATTACCACGATGTTTCTTCGCCGACTTCAACACCCTCGCTATGGCTTTCCACACCCACTGCCAATTACTGATCCATTATGAAATGGGGACCAAGATTTTGAGTTCTTTCAAACAAAACAAAGCCACTCATATCTCCGATCACATTCATGAGTGGCGATAAAGACGACGTCTCATAAAACTCAAACTTCTCGATTAGTTGCTGGTAGAGTGGTTCATAAAATACTTCATGAATGACATCGATCGTGACATCGCCATGGGTGGATTTGTCACAGAAGAAAATTCCATTAATCATGATCAATACCTTGATATTTTTTACTCACAAATGGGTACTCTTTATGACTTATTCCCTGATGTGCCTCATCCTTCTACTTCTACCACTTCAACTACTCCTGCTGCTTCTCATGTAGCCGATGGTGTGATTGGAACTTTCCATGCCCAACCACATTCCGCCTCTAGCAACAACCCCAAACCCATTTCTTCTAATGTTCAAAATGCTCTGTCTCCTATCCCTCCCATCAGCAAGACTTCTGAGGTAAACGCCATCCAATCTACCCCTGTCGGTAAAAACAAATCTAGAAAAGGAAAAGGTAAGAATAAGGAGGAAAAAAATACTTTGCAAGCAGAGAGAACCAAAACATGACCTATTGAAGATAGGGATAAGCGCAAACCTTGATACCCTTGTCTTATCTATGGTGATGATCACTACACTAAGGATTGTCCACAACGCGTCGAGGTTACTAAGTTCCTTCAAGGGACCATGAAACCGCCCACTCCAATCGTCTTGTCACAACCCTTCCCTTCTCAACAACAGGCTCAATTGGTCATTCATGACCAACCATCCCCCTCCACTACATCTTATGTCTTAATGTGTACAGGTGATTCAAAGCAAAGTGACATCACACTTACCACTCAAGCCAAAGATTATTCTTCCGCCAAAGAGAAGGTTGATGCTACACCTCCTTCATTGGTCCAACCATATCCTATGACTCCACCTACCAATGGTCCTCTTCATATCAAATGACCCAAACTCGACATAGTCCTTCGCCCTCCTCCAAAGGGATTCATTCAGAAATTGGCTTTCAATCCTCATGCCCATGTTGCCCAAAACTACAACATTGTTGAAGATTTGGCCCAAGCACCATCCGTGATGTCTGCCCTTGAAGTCCTTCAAAGTTGTCCTATACAACGGAAGGTGTTGTTGAAAGATATCAGTGTAATTGACCCTACAGATACAAATTTAATAATTTTTGACTTGGAATATCACATTCCAAGGTTACCCCCTCAACTCACGTTCCAAATACAAGTGATTGTCTCTGACAAAAACATTTGTAGAACTGTTATCGACGAGGGTGCCTCGACGTGTGTCATGTCTATTACCTGCTGGAAAGCCATCGGCTCTCCCTCTTTGACTGAATCTCATAACACACTTAAAGCCTTCAATGGATTTATTTTTAAGCCTTACGGTGTCCTTCCTTCATTGCCAATCACGTTAGAAGGCAAAATGGTCCAAGTTGAAGTGGAATTCTTTGACGCTCCTCTCGATTACAACCTTATTCTTGGCCGTAGCTGGATTGATTCCATGTGCGCAGTTGTGTCGACTCTTTTTCATGTTGTACATTTCCCACATCAAGGAAAGGTAATTACCATCGAACAATTAGCCTTCTTTAACTCGGATACGTGTATTGGAAATGTACCGTTCATCACCAAACCCCCCCCCGAATACAAGAACATCGGTGTAGGTTTTCTTAGAGACTCTTTGTTAATGGGTACCTTCCCCATCCCACCGCCTGATGTTCCATATCCGTCTGTCGCTTCAATCAACATGATATCCAATGGAACCCCTATGTCTCACAACCCATAGATGGTACCCGACCCCGACGATCATCTTTGTTACGGCTGTTGGAGCCGCCCTTGTTTTACTTTTTACCCTTCACAATTTTCAATTTTTTGACACTTGAAATCTAAAGATGGCCTTTGATTCCCCCCCCCCGAAGCTTTGAAAACTCTGCAACCTTGTCGAATAAGCAACGATGCTTTTTCTACCCTCAAAACAAGTCCACTTTTCTAAGAACGTTCGATCTTTTTGTTTTATTTCGGGATCTCGCAAGTCGGATACTTTAATCCTTAAGTTCACACGTCTCGAGTCACGAAACGACGAAGTCGTTTTCAATTTTTGCCCGAGGCATTAACTAGGGTAAAATCTTTTAACTCATGATTTGACGTCGTCGGGGTTTCGCGCCTCAGCATTCGTCAAACCCAAGTTTTTATTTTTACGGCCCCGAGAGCCAAGAACACAAGGTACTTTTGTGATAACCCTAGTCAAGGATTAAAGGCAAAAAGCTAACCATGGTTAAATCTATTCTCGGCGGCTCGCCACTCGGCACTATCTTTTCGAAAGTTACGACGTCTAAAATCCCGACTCATGAAGTCGCGACTTAATTATAGCAAGATTAATTAGTCGCTTAATATAAGATTTTCTTCCCCTAAATTGAGCCTTAATTATCACTATCTCACAGTTTCGCGACACGGCGTACCAATCTCCCAGAAACTTGCCTTCGAAGTTCTGAGTTGCGATATGGCGAATAAAGGGATTATAAAATTAATGATGCTCCAAATCATGATTACTGTTAATTAAGCCAAAGTCGGTCCTCGCGATCTCGCGAGTTGGGGACTCAAAATGTTTAAAGAAAATCCACGAAGTAGCAAACAACGAGGAATTGATAAAAGGTGGTAAAATTTGATAAGGAAAAATATATCCCGTGCCTCGAGGCCTGCACGTTTCCCGAGGTAGCCGTCTCTCCCCCTACTCCGACTGACTGTCAAATCGCCAAACATTGATGACATTAATGGAAAATTAGAGTGAATCCACGAATAATAAGATCGGATTTTTACACAATAAATTTGTTTCTAATTGTGATTTGACAGACTTATTTTGAAAAGTACAGAATTTTCAAATATATACCAGAGTTTCATTTTATTATAATGAAAACATTTTTCATAAGCACGCAGAACTCGTCATTTTCTGAGTGAACTAATTTCTGCATGTATACACAGGNAACTCTGGTATATATTTGAAAATTCTGTACTTTTCAAAATATATACCAGAGTTTCATTTTATTATAATGAAAACATTTTTCATAAGCACGCAGAACTCGTCATTTTCTGAGTGAACTAATTTCTGCATGTATACACAGGTCTATCGCAGAAGGGAAAAAATGCAAGTTTCAGCTATGGCTCCACGGAAAGAAGCAAAGGAGAATGTCGAGGTTACAGGGAAAGGCTCGGATAATGTCTCCGACACTTCGCCTCGGAGTGTCAACTCGGTCCCTTGCTGGTCATTTGTTTCAGATATTCTACAATCTGAGTTGGTGAATTATTCAGACTCTGACGACAACGAAAAGGACAACCTGAACACTAAATACAAGATAGTTGTTCAATCTGGAATGCATAGGGTAGCAACCAGACCACGGTTGCTTCCATATTATGATATGATCCGATGGGCGTTGGATCACATAGACTTACCCACCAGAACTATCATGAACGACCAGCAGGTCACGGTCGGGACTTTTAGACCGGAGCACATCGAAACCATGTATAAGCTCCTAACAACATCTGAGTACACGTATGATGTTGAATTCCTGGAGGGATTCAAAGAGAAGGAGTGCACTTAATATGAAAAAACCATGCCCGGTTTGATAAAGGATTGGGTTCCGCGCTCCGTGAAATTCAGAGCAAATGACCAGGGCATTTATTCAATCGCTTCACTGGAGTCACTGGAGCCACAGTATAAGTATGTGGTAATGATGACATGCCAACTATTCAGAAGGGAGGACACATCGCATTTCTACATTGTGTGGGTACCTCTCATGTTTCAGGTCGTAGAAGGTTTCTCGTTTAATTGGGCAAAGATAATCTCGGATAGTTTGGCCAACCGGGTCACAGAGTATCAGGAGCAGAGGGCAAGCGGGAGACCATCCTCATTTTTCATGTCTACATATATCATGGACGCGGTATGTTCCATGAAACCATTCCCTTTGATGAGATGGGCTTGGAATCCAGCCCAAGAAAAACCTGTACATGAGTATCACGACAAAATGTGGGAGAATAAAGTGGAAACATTCATTTACGAAATTTTCAACTGGGTGATGGTGCCCCTGCACATCGCCATTTTTGGTCGCCTGCCACCTCGTATCTCAGACAACATCACTGCTAGTCTGAGTGGTATAGCGGACTGGTACGTAGAAGCAGAGTTTTCCTACTTCAGAGTGTTCGTAGCTGCTGTTCCCCCACTCGCACAACCACTGTTCATCCCCGACAAGCTGGCTTGTCGCGAGATCGCTCGACAAACAGTGATTGGCAAGGTGAGTAAAGAAATCAAATCTTCTTCAAAGAAGGTATGGTCGTTTTTCCCCATTCAGCTAAATTCTTATTCTTTATTGGATTTCGGGCATGCCAAAGCTGAGGCTGCAGCCCTAGAAGACTTGAGTTTGGTCTCCATTGAGTATAAAAAACATGATCCTCACAAAATTATGAGCAACCATTTAGCTAATTGTGGGCTGAAGAGGTTTGAACACGAGTGTTCACCCCCAGATGACATTTTCCGAGGGGCGAGGTCTTATGAGGAAGTGCTAGCTCGAATCCAATCTTTAGCACCCGAAGACACAACCTCTGTATTGAGATTCCAGGAACACAAACGAAGATGTCTTCCCACGGTGCTGCGAGGAGGGAGCCTGGGCATTTCTGAGACGGAACCGAAGGATGATGAAGGCCCCAAAGATGCAACTTTTGGTTCAGGAAAAAGCCAGAGCGAGGGGGAGAAAACGAAGAAGCCCGAAGCAGAGGCACAGAATCTGGACCAGCCAGAGATCCAGAATGCGGAGACTAAGACAAAGGCCCTTGAACCTCCAAAGAAGCAGGACCCGGTCGTCACCCCAGGAAAGGGAGCGAAACAAATCGTGAAACCCATCACTTCCGTCACCCCCTTGCAGTCGACGCAAGGAAATATAGAAGAAGGATGGATTTTAAATGAGGAACTGAGGCCTATCAGAGTAGAAGAACTTCCTCCAAACGAGTTCTTCTTTGACAAAAAGAGGAAAGTGGTGGTGAAAAGGGAATTCTACCAGGAGGGATAATCGACCGCTAAAAAATTCAAGGTTATGACCAATGGAAAGAAAAAAAAGAATGAACAATTCACCATGGAGATCGCGGGAACGCTAGGAGCGTATGCTTCGACAAATCAATTTTCGGTCGGATTGTTGAAAAACCAACTCAAAAGAAAAAATCGCCTGATCAAGACTCTCGAAGCCAGAGTAGCTTCAGCCACAGAAAACGCTAAAGGTCAGGTGAGCGGGGAAATAGAACTGGCCCGACTAGCTGATAGAAATAAAATAGAGGTGCTCAAAGCCAAGCTAGAGCAAGCACATCTAGTGATCCGAGATGGTCGGATACAGGCGGGTCAACAGAGGACTATGATCGCAAAGCTGCAGGCTCAGGTAGAGGTCGCTAAAAGCAGGGTGATCGATGTCGAGGGGTTTAAATCCCGAGTGATCGAGATTCGGAGTAGGATCTCTTCTGCACAACAAAGTTTTCTAGCCAAAGTGGGAGTGATTAGAGAGGATTATCTGTTGATGCATCGGATTTCCGAGAACCTGACTGTCAAAGAAAGGAATGCAGAAGCAGCTCGGGTCACCTTTCAGGAGGCGGTGATAGCCACGAACAATAGAGTTTTGGTAGGTTCTCCCAGACTCACCATCTCAGAACAAATCAGAGGCAATATTCTATTGAAGGATTGGGAGCATAACATTGCCCTGGGAAAGGAACAGGCCCAAAAAGTAACCAATTCATTAGAAGAAGCTTTCAATGCTATATATGGTGAGCTGTTGGGTATAGACAATGGAGGCGACGTAGAAACATTAATGAAAATGAATGTAGAATAGATCTCGCTTGATCTGAAAGAGAAGGATGAGAGAGATTTGGCCGATATCTCTCACATGGACAGGGTGGACATGGCTATAGTTGACAAACACTTAATCCAACCCAGTGCACAACTAAGTTCCCTCAACATCATCAATGCACAAATGGGAGACAAGCTGCAGCAGTTAGCCCGAGAATGTTACTTCGCCGAGGCCAGCTGTCAAGCGGAACCTTCACAGCTTGTATCTCAGTTTGTGGAAAAATGTATCACCTGCACCGAATCCGCGCAAAGACGAGCACCTGGCACCAAATGAAGATAGAGGAGGAGAAAGAGAGCGATTGCACTCCTCTCAGTTGTAACCAAATTTGTGTAACCGTTGAGTTTCTAACTGATCTGTAAAATTGTATAAATATATCACAGAAAGAAATAAAACAGGCTGGACCTTTTTTGTGTCGATTGTAATAGAGTTTTTGCATTTGGGAAGTTAATATAAGCAAATCTGGAGATTCTCGATTCCGTCAAGATTGTGTTACAAGTTTGTATATTCGTGTTTCATGTTTCATTTCATTCCATTATTCATAATTGATGTGCTTCGTTATACTTTAGTACGACCACTACTATAACGAAAGGATTTCGGTTTTCTGTAAATTGTTTATTGTCTTTCCTCTGCACCAGCTATCAGCGGGTGTAAGACCAATCTTCACTTTCAGAATTCCATATATATTCTTTGCTATGTCAGTTATTTCCTTACTAATTTTCTCTTATGTTTATATGTGAGTTTTCTCTTTAACAGGAACCTTGCGTTATATGCAGCTAAATGTATTTCTCTCATCTCACACCTTTTATTAAAATATAATACAGTTACGGGAAAGAGCCTTCAATTTGCAGTTCCATTTTATTCCTAAAACGTAAAATTCTCTTTTATTCGACCAAATCGAGACAACATTTAATCTCTCTTTAAATATTTTCATACTCTTACTATTCCTCCATGACTATCCCTGCAGCAACACAGCCTAATATCAAACTTGGACTATCGAACCAAACTCATATTGACTTAAACCTTTTTGACTTAATCCTTAAAACTGCAAATAAATGGGATGAACTTGAACGTTCATGGGCAGTCATTGAACAAGATATAACTACTCAGGAACAGTTGGAAGCTAGACAACGCCAATGTAGAAATCTTCCCTAGTTTCCTTTACCAAAGGTTGACGCTACCCTCTCACCCATATTTCACCTACTGTCGGATGCCTTGACACTGTACTTTTAAGCCTTAAGTACAGATTCAAGAACAACAACGGCGACGAAATGTTAGAAAAAAAGGACCGCGGAGGAATAAAATAAAACAAATGCAGAAACAAAAACACAGAAGACACACAATACAAGACAGACACAGATTTACGTGGTTCACCTAGTGTGGGCTACGTCCACCAGAGAAATTGCCAGGTCCTTCCTTTATTATTATCCAGCGAATGAAGGGATAGAACCTACAGCAAAACCCGCTGTAACTTCCTCTTCTTTCTCTCACAGTCTCCTCTCTCAGAATACAATATTCACCCTCAACCATAGCCGCAATACATTTCCCTCATAAAAGAGGGTTGCCTTCTAGGGCAAAAAACCCTAACATAATATCTACTGTTAGATCTGCGACCTTATAATGAAAGGTCCATATTTACAATGAAATTACAATATACTTTTATAAGGCAATTTTTGCTTTGGGGGCTTCACCCCCGAACCCCCGCTGGGGGCCCGCTTGCCCCTAGACCCCCCGGACTCCACAGAGGGGGTACCCCCCCTCTGCACTCCCCCGTGTGGAAGAGTGTACATACTTCTGGGGTGTAAATACTTCATGGGGTATAAACATGGCTGA